>JAHDVE020001411.1:0-27093 GCA_022606495.2 Halesus radiatus
ACAGATTAAAGTTTGCCACTAACCCCCTAGCAAAACAGATTAAAGTCTGCCACTAACCCCTTAGCAAAACAAATTAAAGTCTGCCACTAACCCCCTAGCAAAACAGATTAAAGTCTGCCACTAACCCCCTAGCAAAACAGATTAAAGTTTGCCTCTAACCCCCTAGCAAAACAGATTAAAGTTTGCCACTAACCCCCTAGCAAAACAGTTTAAAGTTTGCCACTAACACCCTAGCAAAACAGAACAGAAATCATTGAATATTTTTTACATCAAACTTTTTGATGTTTTATTTAGCCAAGCAGACCGTACGAAAGGGCTCACTGGCTGCATGAAATGGACTAGCGGGTTGCGCGAAATGAACTCGCGGGCCGCACGTGGCCTGTGGATTGTGCATCACTGTTTGCCATAAGTTAAATAGAATATTTAAAAAGCACCGTTTTGCAATGGAATATACTATTTGTAACTGTTTTCTTAAATTGAAGTGTTTGTATTGTAACTAACTAACTAACCATCAAGCCGTTTTTCTCCGCAGCGTTAGACAGAGAGGACTGACCGCCAAACAACTTGGTCTTGGCATACACTTCTTGCTTTATTCACATTCATACAACGTCTCATACATTCTCTTCTATTATTCCGACTTCTGACATGGCCTGACTCAAGTATTTGATTCACTTGATCGTGCAGTGTCTTCCTCGGACATCCTCGAATTCTTCTTCCATTCACATTCACGTCATATTTTCCTAACACCCTTTCTTCGTTCATTAGCTCTACATGCTCAAGCCATCTAAGCGTCCCTTTCTTAATCTTACTCATTACGCTTACATGAGCCTTGCATTCCTTACGAATCTCAACATTTTTTACAAAATCATACATGGTTTTACCACATATTCGCCTCAAAGATCTCATTTCTACAGCATTCTGCCGACTTTCATCCTTCCTCTGCCAGTTCCATGCCTCACTGCCATACATTATGGTTGGCATCAGCAGTCCTTTGTGGACTGCTAGCTTTGCTTCTTTGGGCAACTTTTTGTTAGCGTACTGTACTTGCATAATATATATCATCATATTGAATCTATACATCATCGCTTATGTGGAATTGCATGGAGATTAGGGCGAGAAAGGAGCGATTACTCCTATGTTGAAATTGAACAAACCATAAACATTTCTACATTAGAAAAGCGTAGGAAAGATTTTGAACGTATTTGCAGTTTAAAAATAATTCATTGTATCATTGACTCACCTCCTTTATTGCAACTCATTCAGTTAAACATTCCTTGCTGTAGACTCAGAAACAATTAATTGCCTGTCCTCAATAAACACTACTAATTATGGGTACCATTCTCCACCGTCCAGAATATCAAGATTTGTTAACTCAAGCCGGGGTCTTGAAATTTTTGGTACCAGTCTGAATGATTTTTTGTAGGGCTTTACGAAATTAGGACTCGAAGATTATCATTTAGAATGTCTAAAATCATGGACTCTACTAAAACTATGTTCTTGAATGTTCTCTCAAATGTATATTTTTGTCATTGCTTTATTCTTGTATTATGTATGTGCTGTTTTTTTTTCTGTAGCTCGTGTTTATTTCATTTCGTGTTATGTATTTTGTGTAATATGTAAAATAATATAATTTTTTCTTTGATCTTTCTCCACCACTGATAGTTTGAAATCAAAATTATATAATTCACTTGCAAATCATGTCTCGACATGTTGAGAAAATCTGAGAATTGACTTACGAGTATTTGCATTTTATTCTTTTATAACTTAGCACCTATTACATTGGATAGCTTTTTACCGGGAATTGTTTATTTTGGCACGTTTTGAATCATGACTTATCTAATTATATTTGCGTTCTTCGGCAAACATGTCTGGCAGGTAATAAACTTTTCCCTGATGAAAGATTGTAAAAGTGCAAGTTAACATTTTATAAGTGAATTTAAAATTATTTTGTATTCACCACTTTATTAATAAACACATATCTACATGTTTCGAAAACGATGCTTTCTTCATCAGGAATATATAGGATACTAAAAAATAATGATGTCGAGTATATACAAATAATAAATATAGAACACAATAATGTAAGAATAGACAAATTATAAATATAAAAAAATTATGAGTTTTTCTACTTAGTCCCAACTGGAAATATTTACCTAAAATTTTAGTGCTATATATATCACCCCTTCTTTCTGTTTGTATGAGCAGAGCATTGACTCCTACTTCACTATAATATTCCATCCTAATTATATGTAATCATTCTAATTATATGTAAAAGTCTATCAGGGCTTATATCTCTATATATAAAGAAGAGTGTCCCAGGTGATGTCTGTTTTCATACAAATGTCCAGTTTTATTTTGAGCTTGATAGGGGTAGGGGTAGGGGTAACACTTCACAACCTAAAAACTTTCCTCCAAACCATGCATAACCCCGGACAATGCCGGGTACTTCAGCTAGTTATTAAATAAATAATAGATGAGTAATACGGAGATAACAAAGATAATAATTAGAAAAAAAACCAAACAATAAAGCGGAAGAAAGTTCAAAGAAATATGAAGATATGTGTAGCTTCTTTAATTTTTTAAAAATAGAATGTTATTCTTTCAGCTCCACTACTACCAACCCCTGTTCACACTGATCGGCGCCGGTCTGAAGGATCTGAGCAACAGCCACCGTGACATGAAGGATGTGCTCCCCAAGAAGGCCCGGTGGGTGAGGGACTCCGTGTCCTCCTTCCAGCCCAGGGACAACTCCGTCACTACCACGGAGGGACACACCATCAGCTACGACTATATGATTGTGGCCACCGGGCTGCAACTCAACTATGATGCCGTAAGTTTTATTCAAAACAGTGACAAAACAAACACTGATGAAAAATAACAAATAACAAAACAACAAGCCTAATCTTACCAAAAAATAACTAACCTAACCGAAATGAACCTAATCTCATCCGACCTAACCTTAACTCACCTAACCTATTATTTTATCATATTATGTTTTGTCACTGTTCTGTGTTTTATTCATATTTATAGATGAAATATAATGCAATTGAATTTTACTTGAAGAAAAAAATAAAATGTCCCATGCTTATGATAATAGTAAAAGGGTTAAATAAAAATATGGTGGTGATGGCTGTCTGCGGCTTTAGGTTCAAAAATTAAACTTCTCGGGTTAGTTTGAAACTTTTATTTGACAATGATTTATTGAAAACAACAATTATAATAGAATAAAAACAATAGAGGTTCCACGATAGAACCTTTGGGGACTCCAAAAAAACAAGAATTCCGCGGAACTAGAACCCTCATAAAATATGTACATATTATTTAAGATTTGTCAAGTACGAAGCAATTTTTTCTTCTAATGTTGGTCTAAGACCACAGATGTTATTTACTGAATAAAATAGTGCGTTATTCTTGTGCCCAATGTCTCCAAATAGCGATCACCGCTTGCCTTGTGATAGATCGATTAACATTTTGATATTAAAGTGGATTTAAATGCTATCAAACAATTAAATATCCTGTTTCTTTATCAGATACACTTATATTGCACGTTGCGGCATGTTTTCAGAAGTCATAAATATATGTAGTGACAAGCCCATGTCATTTTTGTTGCAGAATTCAATTCTATGACATTTTGTTTGTTTAACAAAACACACCTTACGTTTAGTATGAGTATAATTCCAAATGTCGCTTGACCTTGTTTTAACCTTAAAGCTTCTTTCCATGCTATTCTGGAAAAAAACTTATTTAGTTTGGAGCATAGCCAGATATGATGAAACTTTATTGCCAGTCCTGTATATACGAGGGGTAATTGGTAAGTTTCCAGAAAGTAAACGAAAACAGTGGGTTTGTTCCTTTTTTATTTTTTTTTATTTGAGTTTTTAATCTAGCAGTACTGGGTGGGTAGTGCAAACCCAGTCTGCCATATCGCATGGAATATATACAATATAAAAAGAGAAATGAATACAATAAAATAAAATTAAAAAAATAAAATAATAATAATAATAATAAAAATAAAAAAGGTTAAATAATAATATAAAAACATATGAGAAGAAAATGTGAAAAAATATCTAAAATAAAATATTTACGAAAAGATAATTACATCAAGATAAAAGAAATAAAATGAAAAACTTAATAGATGATAGTAACATAGAATAAATTAAATAAATTTAATTCTCTTCTGTCGTACTTAGTTTATGCATCTCTAGTACCATTGCACTATTTAGCATTATTGTTTGAAAACTTAATAAAACAAATTGGCTGGACGGTGTGCAGGCGAATACCACATACCTATACATTAGGAACTCTGAGGTTACATTAGCAAACCTAGCTAATGGAGGACTTAGCCCAGCAGAGTAATTGAACCCCAGACTCAGTGGGAACCCATAGAATTTATCCATTCAGATATTAACTGTCTTGTTTTCCAGATTCCGGGCCTGGTGGAGGGCCTAGCGGCGCCGGGCAGCGGCGTGTGCTCCATCTACTCACCGCTACACGTGCAGAAAACGTGGCAGACGCTGCAGAACACCACAGGCGGTGAGGCCATCTTCACCTTCCCCGCCACGCCCGTCAAGTGCCCCGGGGCGCCGCAGAAGATCATGTACCTCACTGAGAGTTACCTCAGAGATGTGAGTTCAATTTACAATAGTAATAATTTTGTTTGCTTTTACTTAAAATGAACCCATCTTACGTGTATAATATAAATTTACTTGCAGTATGTATGTTTTACCAAAATGTTGGTTAATTGGAGAACTTTATAAATGCTTAGTTCGCCGTTCTATCCCCAAAATACAGTGGCGCTGCATTCACCACTGACAGTAAAAGGGAAAATTCTGCACCCTGTCCGTAACTAGGAGGACTACATTAACTTTACTCCAATCCATCCATAACTGGAGCAATACCGGGTATATAACAGCTAAACTAATATATAAATTAGGGGTACATACAGTCCAACTTGGTTAAAACGATCATGGCAATAGCGAGTTCACGGCTATAACGAGCAATTACCCAATGATATTTTGGTTCAGGCCTATTTTCATACTTTATTTAGATTTATAGTACAGACTTTTTCACTGAGCATTACTTGTATTAAAAAGGGAGTAAGTCGGTTAATGCTGCATTCCCAATTGGGGTATGTTGTGAGGCTGAAGGGAGTCAGGAGAAGGAGATGGGGAGAGGAACATTGGAACGCACCTCGCTATTCAGATCTGGCCACTGAACATGGCTATACCCGTTTCAAGCAACATTTCTATTCTGAATAGTGGTCTTTCACCACTCATTGCAAACCTTCTCATAATGTGTCCCCTTGGTGACGACCCTGGAATGTTACAATCTCTATTAATTAACCTTATTTCTCATATTATTTTTGTGATTTGAAGATTAATAAAATTGCTACAACACAACTGAAATACGTACTTATGCATTTTTCAAGTTTTCAAATTTATTTATAATAACCGCCCTACCTGTACGAACGTACGTGATACGGCCGCTATATTATCGTCCGAATGCAACAAGCCATATCCCGTACATTCAGGTACAAAAAAACTATACCGGAAATCCACAAAACATTTGTAATGGTCAAGTTTATTTCTGCATCATCTCGTTTAGTATTTCGAGGTCAGCCGAAGCTAACGGATGTGTTCAGGTATTTTCATCTCAACTGGGAATACAAGTTAGTATATTGTAAACACATATTGTTATTGCAAAATCATTAATATAATTATTGAATGACATTTGTATAATGTCTATTGAATTCACAGCACAAACTGCGAGACAAAGTGAAGGTGTCGTACTACTCTTCGCTGGGTGTGATATTCGGTGTGAAGAAGTATGCGGACGCCCTCTGGAAGGTGGTGAAGGGACGCGACATCAACGTGAAGCTGCGTACCAACCTCGTGGAAGTCCGTCCCAAGACCAAAGAGGCCGTGTTCCAAAATCTGGACCAGCCGGAGGAGAAGATCACCGTCAAAGTAAGTGGCATTAAATTTTTTAAAATTGTTATATGTATGTATTATTGCTGGTGGTGGTATTTCCATCAGAGAAACTTCTGATATCATTTAGTGGAAGCACAGAGTAAAAAATATTTCATTAGAATAAGACGTGAGCAAATGGGACACTGTAACGTAAATACTGACCCCGAGTCTATGATTGGGATAATTGTCTACGGAAGAGATTGGTGAGAGGATGTCTATGGGAGACGGCAGACGGAAGGGAGCAACTCAACATGGCGGGCGACATAACCTGACTGGAGCGGTCGTGATCGACGTGTGTTTTTTGGGAGAGATTATGTATTTGATTTTCTATTTTGTTTGACGTCGGAGGGCGTCTACAAAATTTGCCCGAAGTGGGTGTGTTTTTGTTTTATTGATTGATCGATGGCCGGATTGTGAGGCGATGAAGCCAAACCGCGCGTGCCTGCTGCTTTGGTGAAAATCTCGGAAGAAGTGATGAGCGGACCAAAAAGGACATAAGGTGGCATCTGCATATTCCATTGTCTGGACCCCACGGAAGAGGCTATGGCGGATGGCGCTTCAGAAGAGTCGTCCTAGACTTCTTTTTGGAGATTACGACGATCGGTGAGCATCTGGACCTGGAGAGGCCTTCCATGATGCTGAGGAGAGGAGTCGGACCATGAGAGCCATCAATTATTGTTTGAACCTTTTCGTGTTGGGATCAACCCTTCTCTTTACTCTTTTCTTTGCTAAACCATGATAGACGTGGTTATAGAATCATTAAATTTATGTTCTTCCTTTTACAAGGGTTTTATTTACTGTATCAATCAATACATCCCACTTCCCTGTGCTTCACCATCATTCTCACCCACGAATCTTGAGATGAGAGAACATTAGCCGTCGTATCATTTATACGCTACATTATGGCGCCTCAACGTTTTTGTGAATAATATTTAAGATATTATGGACACGGACTCGGGAATTGATGGGTGAAGTTCGTGTGGTGTGATGTATGGATTGATACAGAAATATTATTAATTATGTCATAATATTGTTTATGTATATGTGTGCATACATGAGGTCAGCGATCACGCCATTAGAAGGTTGGTAAATATTAATTGTCGTAATTTTTGGAATATTTGTGACATTGTTATTCTTGAAAGAAACGGTAATTATTTTTGCGACACAGGCATTTCCTGGCGTCGGTAACTAAAACTAATGCAAATAAATTTAAATAAATGAAATTAAAATGATTCATGATTTTGACAATAGATGGTGTTGCGTGTACACGATTGTTTGCGTCTCGGATAATTTATAAATAAGTAATTTAATTCTGTTTACAATGGAGATTAACAACATTAACAGTTATTCGAAAGAGGAATTGTATCCGCTATTTAAAAAAAAAAAAAAAGAGATAGTACGCGTCTCTTAAAGATGAATATGACAGTGTGGTAGCATGTGGGACTACCAACCCTTCATGTTGCTTCACTTGTTTCTTTAAAGGTGTTATTGTGGTCACATGTACTGGAGTTTGGTACCTTCAATACAGGTGCTCAGAATAAACACAAATTCTAATTTATTGATGATATTTTTTTTTGACACTTATCCTCATTAGACTAGAATAGAAACATATTATTTGTTTCTCTGATCTTTTAGATCAGTGGCGCCCTAACAAAATAAACAACAAAAAAAAACGGGGATTGATTTTTTTTTGTTGTTTTTATAATAATTTTGATTATTTTTTTTACATAGGTACATACCAATAGTGTACCTCGAAAATTAAACTTAAGAATTTTCATGATATATACATATATATCGGATATTATTGTTGTCGCTACGGTATATCGGTTAATTACCTCTAATAATTCCGAATACTCTAAATGAAAGTTAAATCGGTTACCGGTCTGATGGTGTGTTACCTGACAATATGTATATATTTATAGTAGGTATTCTTTGTATTTAATTTGTTTAGCCGTAGGTAAAATTATGCTTTTGGAGTGCACCGGAGTAAAAGTTAAATTAGAATTTTTGGAGATTACTACGACACACTCGAAAAGGATAGTTAATATATTCTGTCTGGGAGATTTTGAGCTACTTTCTTTCACACAGATAATAAAATAGTTTTAATTGTTAATTAGTAACTATAATGTTTAATGTATATTCTAAGTTTATAATTATGTCTAAAGTAAGTTGGTATCTCTTTCCTTAAAGAATATAGTATAGACATTTAGAAAGTATGATTTTTTTTGTAATAATATTAGTATTAAGTATCAAGTGTAGTACTGCTAATGCATGCACACAACAAACAAATATTTACCACTTTGGAGTAAACATCTTCTGCCTCCTTGAACAGGAGAAGATGATTAGTAGATAGTTTAGATCTAGTAATACCACTGTTTATAATATGTTGATAAGTATTTTTTAAGTTGATTTGTCCAATAGGTTTAGTAAATATGTACTATTTTTACACTGCTAACACCAGCGTAAATTTATCAAGTATTTTTGTGTAACCAGTGTCGATTTTTGAAAAAAAAAATCGAGCACCAATTTGTACCCGTGTCGATTTTTGATTAAAAAAAAAATCGAGCACCAATTTGAAAAGATAGGAAGATGTAAAATTTCGAGAGAAATTGTACTTTGCAAGTTTATATATATAGATATTGACAAATGTACTTGTTTGAAAACACACGAATAGATAGGTATTGTAACATGTAAACCCTCATCTTTATACTATTTAGCAATGGCTAAATGACAACCAAATAGTTCTATAACTATACGACGAGGAAAATTTTTGGAGGTGAATACGCAAACTATCCAATGGATATTGGTATACTGTGTCTAATTCTTTAGATACATATAAAAAAAAAAAAAAAAAAAAAAACCCTGTTGAAACTGCATGGTAATTGTAATTTTTTGTTAAGAGGAAGAGAGGATTAGTTAAGTAGGGTATTATTAATAATAAAAATAATTTTTTGAAAATTTTGAAGTGGGAGCTTGAGTTCTCCAAACCTCACAAGTGTTAACCTAGAGAAATTGACTCTCATAAAGTGAGGAAGTGTTTGGTTCATGTAACTTGTTTATTTTTATTTATTTTATAAGTTGCTTGAGGATTATAAGTATGAAGTGTTTCCTTGCTTTTCGGTTATGCTTAACCACCAATGTATCACAACTTGATTTTTTTGTGTATTGTCATACTAAGATATACCATTTTGTTTGTCAATTTTGACTTTTGTTTTATATTGGTTGTTACTTGTTTTCTTTGTTTTCAGTTTTTTCTGTAATTGAAAAGAGTAGAGAGGAAGGTTAGGTCAAATTTTACTTCACTTCGCGGCATAAAATTTTTACGGGGAAGCGGGGAATTGTAACGTAAATACTGACCCCGAGTCTATGATTGGGATAATTGTCTACGGAAGAGATTGGTGAGAGGATGTCTATGGGAGACGGCAGACGGAAGGGAGCAACTCAACATGGCGGGCGACATAACCTGACTGGAGCGGTCGTGATCGACGTGTGTTTTTTGGGAGAGATTATGTATTTGATTTTCTATTTTGTTTGACGTCGGAGGGCGTCTACTGAATTTGCCCGAAGTGGGTGTGTTTTTTGTTTTTATTGATTGATCGATGGCCGGATTGTGAGGCGATGAAGCCAAACCGCGCGTGCCTGCTGCTTTGGTGAAAATCTCGGAAGAAGTGATGAGCGGACCAAAAAGGACATAAGGTAGCATCTGCATATTCCATTGTCTGGACCCCACGGAAGAGGCTATGGCGGATGGCGCTTCAGAAGAGTCGTCCTAGACTTCTTTTTGGAGATTACTACGATCGGTGAGCATCTGGACCTGGAGAGGCCTTCCATGATGCTGAGGAGAGGAGTCGGACCATGAGAGCCATCAATTATTGTTTGAACCTTTTCGTGTTGGGATCAATCCTTCTCTTTACTCTTTTCTTTGCTAAACCATGATAGACGTGGTTATAGAATCATTAAATTTATGTTCTTTCCTTTTACAAGTGTTTTATTTACTGTATCAATCAATACATCCCACTTCCCTGTGCTTCACCATCATTCTCACCCACGAATCTTGAGATGAGAGAACATTAGCCGTCGTATCATTTATACGCTACAACACGAGAGCTGAAAACTTTAAAGATTTGTTTCTCGGTTTGATAGAAACTTTTTATTCCTTTTTGTCTAACATTTTTCGTAGTAAAGATCATTAATTTATATTTAACTGCACTCAGAAAGATAGTAGCCCTTTTCAATGCAGTGATTAATCTCTTGTAACAATATTCTCATCATCATCACGGAACTACATCTTTTGATGGGATTTGGTTTCATCCACAATAGTTCTCTACCAGTTCTCTTCCTTAACATTCATCTCCAGTTCTAAGGCCTTTCCATCCTGTTCCAATCCTTTTCCACAAAGTTAGTCAACATCTTCCCCGGTCTGCCTCTGGGTTGCTTCCACTGGGGCACCCATTTAGTCATGATTTTCCGTGTCGTTTCTGGCATTCTATGTACCGCCCACTGCAGTTTTTGAGACTGACAGAAATTAAGGTTTCATGCTGAACTAGTAACAATACAGCAGTGCCAAGAAGCAGACCGAGGAAGAAGTAAATAGACTGAGTGGAAGGAAATTGGAGCAGGACGGGAACTAGTAACCAATATGTGTATCTAGGTGCTACGATGGATTGTAGCATAAAATGATATGATCAAGTGGGTGTCTCAGTGGAAGTGAGTAATGCCCAGAGGCAGGCCGAGGAAGAGGTGGATAGACTGTGTGGAAGAGTATCGGAGCAGGACGGAAAGGCCTGAGGACTCGCAGCCAGTGGAGTGCATTTGTAAAGGAGGCCAAATCTCACCCTGGAATGTGTCGCCATGATGAGTAACGAGACTAACTGTAACATGCACGTCTGGTGTTTGTTCTGTCCACAGTACAGCATGCTGCATGTGACGCCCCCCATGGGCCCGCTGGCGGCACTGCGGAGAGCTGGGCCTGAGCTAGTGAACGAGGCGGGCTTCGTGACGGTGGACAAGTCCAGCATGCGCCATACCAAACTGCCCAATGTCTTCGCGCTCGGGGACTGCGCCGACTCGCCCAACTCCAAGACTGCGGCTGCTGTTGGTGGGTGTCCTTTCTGCTTTACTCAACAAATCTATTGTTAAAATCCACTTCAGATATTTGTACTGGGTGTATTAGGACGTACCCAACAGGCGATTAACCAGCGATTTCTGAACTTATTTGGAGTAAAAAGTGTAGATAGTATTTAGGTCTCTCAAGCAATATGCTCGGCATTGGGTATCCACTGCCACAACACTATACATAGAATAAATAGGAAAAAAAGAAAGTATAGTTGTGCGATATATTGCATTCAGATATCCCTAGTTCATTTTCAATTGTGAATATTTCAGCCGCCCAATCCTTGGTGGTGCAGAGGAATCTGAGGAGCTTGCTGTCCGGCAAGCCCCTAACGGCCAAGTATGACGGTTACGCCTCATGCCCCCTGGTAACCGGCCACAGCAAGTGCATCCTGGCCGAGTTTGACTACGATCTCGTTCCCACGGAAACCTTCCCCGTTAACCAGGTAATTTCCTATCTCTTATCATGAATAGTGCATATGTTGAGAGCAGAAGTCAATCTATTAGGATTGTTACCAAGTCAAATCCTATCTCATATCAACAATACTCTTCTGGAAGCAGGAGTCATCTACTAGCATTGCTACCAGGTATTGGAAGCCGAAGTCAACTACATATGTACTATTATCACAAATAGCATATTATAAGCAGAAGTTATCTATGTACTAGGATTGCTACCAGGTCTATTCCTACCCCTTATCATCAATAGTGTATTGGAAGCAGGAGTTATACATAGATAACATAGGATTGCTACTAGCTCTATTATCACAAATAGCATATTATAAGCAGGAGTTATCTATGTACTAGGATTGCTACTAGCTCTATTATCACAAATAGCATATTATAAGCAGAAGTTATCTGTGTACTAGGATTGCTACTAGCTCTATTATCACAAATAGCATATTATAAGCAGAAGTTATTCATGTACTAGATTGCTATGGGGCTCTATTATCACAAATAGTATTATTATAAGCAGAAGTTATCTATGTACTATAGATTGTTACTAGCTGTATTATTCACAAATAGCATATTATAAGCAGGAGTTATCTATGTACTAGGATTGCTAATAGCTCTATTATCACAACAGCATATTATAAGCAGAAGTTATCTGTGTACTAGGATTGCTACTAGCCTCTATTATCACAACAGCATATTATAAGCAGAAGTTATCTATGTACTAGGATTGCTACTAGCTCTATTATCACAAATAGCATATTATAAGCAGAAGTTGTATTCATGTACTAGATTGCTATCAGTCTCTATTATTATCACAAATAGCATATTATAAGCAGAAGTTATCTATGTACTAGGATTGCTACTAGCTCTATTATCACAAATAGCATATTATAAGCAGAAGTTATCTATGTACTAGGATTGCTACTAGCTCTATTATCACAAATAGCATATTATAAGTAGGAGTTATCTATGTACTAGGATTGCTACTAGCTCTATTATCACAAACAGCATACTATAAGCAGGAGTTATCTATGTACTAGGATTGCTACTAGCTGTATTATCACAAATAGCATATTATAAGCAGGAGTTATCTATGTACTAGGATTGCTACTAGCTCTATTATCACAAATAGCATATTATAAGCAGGAGTTATCTATGTACTAGGATTGCTACTAGCTCTATTATCACAAATAGCATATTATAAGTGGGAGTTATCTATGTACTAGGATTGCTACTAGCTCTATTATCACAAACAGCATACTATAAGCAGGAGTTATCTATGTACTAGGATTGCTACTAGCTCTATTATCACAAATAGCATATTATAAGCAGAAGTTATCTATGTAGTAGGATTGCTACTAGCTCTATTATCACAAATAGCATATTATAATCAGAAGTTATCTATGTACTAGGATTGCTACTAGCTCTATTATCACAAATAGCATATTATAAGCAGAAGTTATCTGTGTACTAGGATTGCTACTAGCTCTATTATCACAAATAGCATATTATAAGCAGAAGTTATCTATGTACTAGGATTGCTACTAGCTCTATTATCACAAATAGCATATTATAAGCAGAAGTTATCTATGTACTAGGATTGCTACTAGCTCTATTATCACAAACAGCATACTATAAGCAGGAGTTATCTATGTACTAGGATTGCTACTAGCTCTATTATCACAAACAGCATATTATAAGCAGGAGTTATCTATTTACTAGGATTGCTACTAGCTCTATTATCACAAATAGCATATTATAAGCAGGAGTTATCTATGTACTAGGATTGCTACTAGCTCTATTATCACAAACAGCATATTATAAGCAGGAGTTATCTATTTACTAGGATTGCTACTAGCTCTATTATCACAAATAGCATATTATAAGCAGAAGTTATTTATGTACTAGGATTGCTACCAGGTTAATTTGTATCTCTTATCATTAATATCATATTCGGAGCAGAATTCATATACTAGTATTGCTACCAGGTCAATTTAATCTGATTTTAGATATGTATTCAGTATTTGCTCATAATGCTTACCTCTGTAAACTGTATGTATTGATTGATCAGGCCAAGGAGCGCTACTCTATGTTCGTGATGAAGAAGTACGCCATGCCGATGATGTACTGGGTCCTGATGACCCGAGGCTACTGGAACGGACCTGGCTTCATGCGGTCGCTGTTCAAACCCTTCAAGTTCGACTAAACAACACCGCACCGCCTTACAGTACCATTACTAACCTTAGGCAAAAGTGTACATCAGCCGATGGGCATGTGATCAATCATTTAACGAATCAAGAAAAGGTTATAAATATACTTGATTAAATTTGTAATTGAAATGTTCAAAATCTGGTGCAACTTGACCCAATTAACTTTGCCAGCGTCAAACTTTAGTATTCACGAAATCTATACTAGCGATACTGCCTACTGCAAAGTTAAGCTTGTCGATCTGTACCTACATACTCGGAAACGTCGGGTCCGACCGATTTGTTTAAAATAAATTATTTTTCACCCATCATTAACTGTGACCACTCATAATATCGTTATATTATACAAAAATGCAGTACATCATTTTAAATTATTGCCAGTTTGATATTATTTTTAATTTTCTTTTGAAAAAATCACAAAAATGTCTAATTACTGAGACATCACAAAGTATCCAATTACTGAGCTTTAACATCCGATTCAAATACAGTTATAGCTCACTTACTGTATTTTCACAAGTCAAGAATATACTAACGAAACTAGTATTAAGGACAGATTTACATAGAGAACCAGTATAATTATAGCCAAATATGTCACAAAAATAATACAAGGTAAATTATATTAAATGATATTTACTCCGTTTGTACCACTGACAACTTTAAGTAATACGTGCATACTGATCTACTGAACTGGTGTTTTATCTTCTGTTGGTTTGTATTGACGTACCTTGCTAATAAGCAGTGGTGCGCATTGCTCTATGTGCAGAGGTAGGTTGAAAATGTCAATTTTATTATCATCTTCCGCTGATTGTTGTGGCCAACTGAATAAATGGGCGTACAAGTTTCTTACCAAATTCATGGATAAATACATTTTAACAAACAATCTTTTATCATTCGTTTTTCTTAGGGTAGGCACAGCTTTTTAGCCTTTACGGACTGCATGCCACTTCTTTCAGTCTCACAACGTGCTTTAGGTCCACTGGCTCTGTGTAGCTTTATATCTTACGCTGTATTATATTTTTAAAAACATATGTCCCGTGAAACAGAGTGCCTTAAAGTATTTTGAAGCATACTGTACTTGCTAATCATTACTAACAAATAAATTATGTTCAAATATAGGCTGTTATTGTACTTAATCTAACGTCATTTGCATTACTGTATACACAGAACATGTACGAGTATATGTATGTATTAATAAAAACATAAAAAAATAACTTTTTAAACAAACATTCATATATTTATCATTATTATTTGTTCCAATATGTATACGAGTATATATAATACACAAATTCATTGGAATTTGAGAATATTGCTGTGATTTGAGAATATATTCCGAAAACATTATCATTTAAATATGGAGAAACACATTATAAATATAAAAAACCTCACAGAATGGAGAATTTTAATTATTTTCTAACTAAATCAGTTTTACCGATAATAAATCATTATTTTTAAAAACCCGTTCAAATTAGAATGGGATGGGAGTAAATAAAATCATGTAAATAAGTCGTCACAATGTGGATTAACTGCAGTTTAAAAAAGGCTTTGAACGTCGAAACAGCTGTCACAATAATAAAAACTACAAATACTTTCAGGACTTAACATTATTAAATTTAATTTAAATAAATTTAAAAAAAAATTAAATGGAGTTCTACGAATTAAACACAAAAACAACTAATAAATAAACTCGTTTCAAATTTACTTAAAGGCAATGTTTAACCCCTCTGGCGAGTACTCGTCGAACTGAACCAATAACTTGACCGCTGAGGGAGATAGAGTGAGTTTCGCCCCACTTATCGTATTATCGGCGCGGCGGGTTTTGCAAGGGACCTTTAAGCCGATTATCACTCAGTTTTATGATAAAATGTTTACTTTGCAGAAAAATTTAGGTCCAGGTAGTCTAGTTTTAGGATATTTCAAGTAGGGTCTATATGCAAAACTGAGGTAAAACTGGGTGCCGAAATTTTTTTAAATCGTTGATTCGGGGGAATATTTATATGAGAATGTATGAAATATGTTGGAACCGCCGCTTTTTTATGTAAATAGCGAGAAAACGTGAAATAGGAGTGACGTAAAACCTGAGTTTTACTGTATATATATTTCACATTCATTACCAAATATATATATAGATATTTTCATTCCTATTTTTGCGTAGATTTTGGGGATGTTTTTTTTACAATTTAAGTTTGTATACTTTATGCATTTATTAGAAAGGTTCTCTAAAGATTTTAAATCACCAGAATTGATATTTTTGGGCCAAATTTTATCACTACGAGTATATTAAAAGGTTTCTCTAGTAAGTTTTTAATGAAAGATTATTGTTATAGTGTTTTTAATTTATTTATAAACAATATAACCAGAATTGAAAATGTCCAATTTATAAACATAGATATTATATTTAAGAGTGGAAGATAATCTCAGTATCGCCCTAGTGAGAGGTCACCATTCACAATCATTGCCTATACGTCATATCTGCGGAACCAATTTTTAGTACCTGTCAAAATGAAATACGGCATTTCCTTCCTCTCCCCATGTTATGGGCCACCATTGTCCCAGTGGTTCCAGGCTACTAGGCTACAAGGCTACCGGGCTCTCACGTTGTATTGTATGCATCGCTTTGTTTCCAAATTCTGGAATCATTAACCGATGAATCAGAACTGAATTATGCTATTTTTATACGACTTAAAGTTTTTTATTATTGTATGAGATTAATCGATAGAAATTCACACTCTGTGAATTAATTACACATTCATTCCATTGAAGTATATAAATAGAGTCTACGCTCCTTGCAAAATCAGTATAAACTATTGTTCCCGCGCGTGAAGTAGGAAGGGGGGTTAGGCGGCTGTCAATATCGCCTGAATCTTTCCTACCGAGAACGGAGTCGCCGCGCCGCACAGATGGCTAATGGCCACTGCGGTCCGGAGCATTTGAGTTACCGGCGTTCCTACTTCATTTGCTCCTTGAGTTTTTTAACCTAAAAAAAGTCAATTTACACGAATATTGATTATGGTAAAACTGATGAAAGGTTACACCATTTTGCAGTTATCATTGGAGATCCATACCCGGCGAGCGCTTGTAATCGACTGAAGCCCGTGTTATCTCTATGATGCCAATTGGCCGTATGTTGTCGCCCATATTTCGAATGCTGATGTTTACTCCATTTATACACCTCAATGATTAATTTACAGTAATTACAGCACCGAATTAACTTCTGATTTGGTACTGCCAACAATAAAAAGCATGCTTTAGTAAGGACACGATTATATTACACCATTAATTTGTAAAAACAGTTAATAAGACACTTGTAATTTGATGAGAAGATACTATATTCTATTATATTAAATTGAAATGGTTCAAAACAGATTTATGCGTTTATATTAGAAGATATTATTGTTGGTAGGAAATTGATGTCTTTGGGTCTTTCCGAACTATGCAATGTTGTTTTAAATTATATTTTTATAACATGTTATGTATTTGATTCTGCTTTTGTAAAATAAACATAAATTGTATTTATTTTGACTTATTTCATTTTACAATAGGATTCAACCACGGGGTGAAGAATATCGCTAGAGGAGCGAGTGAGTGGGAATGCGTTGGATCCTGGAGTGGAAATAATATTGGATGCCTTTTTAAAAATGTATACATACACAATGACATTACAAACATAATTGTCTAACAAAATTACATAAGGAACAAACACTCTTACGTTTCCACTCAATTCATAATTCAAATATCAATGACAAAGACAGACATTTAAAAGATAGGTCTGTTGAATGCGATGTATCTGCATTCGTATGTCGTTTTGGTAATTCAAAGTTGCGTCGAATATTAGGGGTGTGAATGAGATGACACTACGCCTACTCGCTTACGCTACGATAGCACCTACTAAGAAAGGACCTACTGCTGGAAGGTTGTTTTTCTTATCCTCGTGTGTTGCGTCGTTCGTTATCTCACTTTCGCTAATGACATTTATATTTTCAGGAAAGAATGTACATAATAATATTTATTTCCACGGTGTGTTTGTAAGTATTCGTGATGCCATTGATTATTTACCGATTACAATATTGTATTATGTACGAAATGTTACCGGAGTTTACCGTGTTTCTTTTACTGGTGTAATGGAAACACTTTTTTATCACACAGGAGAGCATTTTGGCACTTATTTGTGCAATTAAAGATAGCAGACGACCTCATACGACGGGTGACAGTTTAATACTAAATCAAAGTACAGCAGTTACCGTATCTTTTGGTTGCCACTTTGTGAGCTGTACGATGTGTCTATTGTTTCTAATGTCATTGTACATGCACTTACATCTAGAACACTGGCAATTATTGGAATAACTTATTGAAGCTTGTAAATCTCGTTGTAATATTTAATCATTGAAGATAATATTAACAAACCTGAGTTCGATTCCCGGATGCGATTGTTACATTTTTTTTTCTGTTTCGTATTTCATTTGAGTTTTATTAATATTGTCTTCAATGATTAAATATTACAATGAGGTTTATTAGTTTCAATAAGTTATTCCAATAAATTGAATATTCATTATAGACTTACAGAAACCTCAATAGATGTCCCATATAAATAAAAATCGGATAGGTATATCCGAGACACTATCTAGATAGCAAATAAATTCGGGTAGAACCTTGCAATCATACAAAAAGATAGTCAAAAGTATGCGAGTTAATTGAGGATGATATTAGTAATAAATTCTTAAATTGAGGTATGATAAAATAATAAGATCTCATTAGCTCAGTGGTCAGAGTTCTGGTCCCGATAAGGTAGAGGTCCTGGGTTCGATTCTCAGCTGTTTCTTAATTAAATCATGAAAATTTGAGATTTGTTAATATTATCTTCAATTTACATTTTAAAATTAATTTTTGGTAAAGAATAATTTGCCTGGAATTATTAGTGCCTAGTTGGAACTAGGATTTGCTTTAAGGATAGACGAAACATGCGCTCACAGATGGCGCTAATTTAAATATTTAAATATTGCGATTTTTTCTACATTTATTTTTGTAGGTTTAAGGGTGAGGTCCTTCAAGATAAAATAAAATATATATATTA
Source organism: Halesus radiatus (assembly GCA_022606495.2). Lineage (NCBI taxonomy): Eukaryota > Metazoa > Arthropoda > Insecta > Trichoptera > Limnephilidae > Halesus > Halesus radiatus. The sequence continues at coordinate 18,810 of JAHDVE020001411.1, forward strand.
TTGTAACACTAACATATTCAGTATTTTTATGTTTCTTGAAGGATTTAAACTTTAAACTTAGAATAACAATTTATTCCAGTTCATATTTGGTGTGCACGTGCACCCCCGCCAAACAGTTCATCTTAATATTTACAAGCATTATGTGCTAAAAGTGTTTTACTAAAATATTCAAATTAGCGCCATCTGTGAGCGGGTAACACATTTCATTTACACTAAATATATTTTCTATTCTTTGGTCTTTGGATTCAGATGGAAATGAGAGCACATTTAATTTTTTTATCATGTTTTATTGGTATAACAACATAGATCTTAAATAAATAAAAATCTTTGGGATATTGCTAAATTTCTGAATACAGTCCAACTTAGTTACAACGATCACGGCAATAGCGAGTTCACGGCTATAACGAGCAATTACCCAATGATATTTTGGTTCTGGCTTATTTTCATATAATTTTTATTTCTATATTTCTGATTTTTTTTTTTCGTGCTTAGCAAACCACTTTTTAAAATTTTGTTCCATTTGGAACATGCGGTTTGGATTAACGAAAATTCATAAAAAAAAATTCGTAGCCGGGGTTTTCAAGAATTACCACAAACTTTTAGATTTTTCTCTATAGTCAAGTGAGTTGTGCGAAATTGACATGCGCGCCACATTAATTGGTCCGCAGGTTGTGCATAACTGGTTGGTGACAAGTAAAATTTTACAACTGAAACCAATAACAATAACGTAAGCTAGTGATTTATGACAAATGAGGGTTTACAACTGAGACAATACACACAAGCAAGTGATAATAGTATGATGAATAATTTAGTGATCTTTCTTGGATACCTCGAACCAGGTGATGAGATTTATAATGCGTTGAGTATTTCAAGGGGGAAATTGAGAAGAATGGAAGTGAAATCTATTCATGTTTTTATTTTAATAAGTAACAGCTACTCGTATTTTCAAAATATAATTATACATTGGTGAATATATTGATAGAATAGGTAGGTAGGTAGGTAGGTAGGTACATACGATTATAAAGACACCTATTACTGATATAACGAGTAACGGCTATAAGGAGCAGATGTAGTCAGTCCCGTGGTGCTGGTTATAACCAAGTTTGACTGTATGTATATTTATAAAAAAACTAAAATGACTTACTTCTAACTTTGTACAAAAGCAATAAATAAGAATGGGGTAGGTGAGTACATACTTTCGATGCGCTCAATTTTTAATGCAACCTGAATAAAAGAAACAAATTTGGTTTAGATATATGTACATGTTAGTCAGGCAACTCACTGAAGAGGCTTGTGGATTATTAGCAAGGCACTGCCACCTCAGGACTGGGAGGCACGTGCACTGTGCAGCTGTTGGCAGTGGAAAACACCAAGAGCTGTAGGAAGTTTGAAGAGGAGGAAGAAACTGATTCATCTATTGTGACAATGTCCCGCCTTCATGGAAATTAGTCTTAGATACCCGGGGAGCCATGTTTAGATACCCGGGGAGCCATGTTTAGATACCCGGGGAGCCATGTTTAGATACCCGGGGAGCCATGTTATTGAAATAGGAGACATCTCCAACATCCAATGACAACCCTGGTAAAACCACATTAGAAGAACTGAGACAACAGAAAGGATTAACTTACATTATATCTTTCTGTTGTCTGAGTTACATGGTGATCAGATAATTCAACACACGTATGAATTGACACATTTTTGAAAAGTGATATAAAGTCAGTAAAAGCACAAAAACAACAAAATAAAAACTAGCCCGAAAACCTAATCTAACCTAACCTAAGTAGGATTGATTATTGTCATTTATGTTTTGTTTTTTTTTTTTATATTTTCGTAGAAATATTTTTGAGTAAGATTCTTGAGAAATATTTATGCTTTAAGTTTGTTACATATGTTTTTTTTTTATATACATATATATTTATTTTGTAACTTTAACTGTAAATTTAGGATAAAGTTTTGAATAACAAGCTTCTGTTGGACAAAATACAAAAAAGTAGTTAATCGGGACTTTTGCATTATATTTTTTGTAAAATGTCTTAAATTAATAAAAAAAAATTAAATTTAAAAAAATATATGGTAAATTAGGTTAGTTAGATTAGGTTTCAGGGTTTTTTTTCATGTTTTAATGACTTTTTTTATCGCTTTTAGGAAGTGTGCTGATTTTAAAAAAAACTGCATAATTTTGAAACATGGTTCAAACAAATAATAAACATGTATAACTTATATTCTACTGAAAGGCTGACGAATGACTGGCACCGAGAAACACTCAAAGAAAAAAAATGATAAATTAATAAGCCCCAGTTGTTTCAAATGCGATGGGGGGTCACATTTCATTGACGATTAGCGCCATTTTTTTGTTGACATTTACACGGTTTAATAATTAAAATGGGTATCAATCCAAACCATGCATAATCCCGAGCAGTACACGACAGCCGGTATTATTGTATTTTATAGTCGAAAACATTTAAGTATTTTGTGACACATGTTGAGCAAACTGTTAAACATTTTAAATTTAACATTCATATAATCTAAACAAGGTAACAATGCATACGCGTATATTCATTAAAAATATTTATAATTATATAAATGCCACTTCAAGTAAGCAATATAAGTACTAATAAATACATTGGCAATGATCTGTCCCCTATTAATATAATAAAATATTCTTTGTTAAATGCATAGAAAATAATTGATAAAATATTGCAGCTAAAAAAATAAATAAATGGCACCGAATTGAACTAAAAAAGTTTTGCTACAAACATAACTATGTATGTATGAACAGGGATCTGAATGAAAACAAAGCAGAACACAATATGAACTAAAGCCTGCGAACAAAAACTTTTTTTATTAGTTTTCAGGTATGCTGTAATTCATGCTTTCAAAGATAAACGCGAATGGACGATTACAAAAGTAGAAACTCTAAAAAAATATGGTATTTTCACAAACTATGGATTTAAAGTATATTTTTCTGATTCTGATCATCGCACTAAACATGCGTATTTTCAGAAATAATTATTAATTTAAAAAACTAAATAAAGCTGCACATTCCGAAACAGTTCGAATTGGCTACAATGTCACTTAGATGTAGATAACGCCACTGGTTGGTAAGAGTGGTAAGACGGCTGTCACTGATTTTGGTCAGCGTGATGTCAACAAGGCCATATTCATGAACTAAAATGAACATTGTTATTTTAAATCATTATAGAATATTTATTCTTTAACATAAAAATGTCATTGTTACCATAGTTTTTTTCCAAATTTTTTCTGATAATGAAAAAAAACCACTGAAAATAGCCTATTCAAAATGTCATTGTTTGCCGATATGACGACAATGTTAAATGTGACGAAGGTCAGACAACTGAGCCTAAGTTATCGCAAGGAACATCGATAATTAAATAATTAAGTCTACAAGAATCACAATATGAAATGGTAACCATTGGAATGCAAATGCAAAATGCAAAAGCTATGAAATATCGTCACCACAGATAATAGAAACAAAGGCAGATATGGCATGGAAGCGTGCCAACTGTCGCCGAGCTACAACCAAACTGCACGGACTGCCAAAACGAAATCTATATCATGTCTTTTACTATACTCGTACAGTGAAAGTTATACGTTTGGCGTGTAGGTAGACCTAAAGGCGGAGCACTACTGTGCAAAGATACGAACATCAGTATTATGGGTGAACGATGCTGGCAACACGTTTGTACGCGCGGGTTCATAATAATAATAATCTTGAAACATCTCCCTTGTTTATTATCTATGATCTTCACACTTTGAGGGTTTCGTTTTGGCCCTGGGCGGCGGAGTTGAGCTTCTGCGCGTCAGTCATGGTCTGGCGCTTCCTCTTCATCTGGCGTCGCACCCGATAGTCGTGGCGGTACTTGCCCCGCACCAGGTACACTATGAGCACGGCCACGAGCACCAGCCCCACGAAGATGCCGACGAGGATGGTAATGAACACGGCACCGTTGCCCATCAGGATCTTGACTCCTGGCTCCGCGTCGGACGACTGCATCAGCTGGAATGAAAGTTCTTCATAATAACAGATTATGCACGGAGCGGCAATTGGATATTTCAACACACATAAAGTGATATAAAGTTATTAAAAGTATGAAAGAATAATCTAGCCTGAAAACGTAATATAACCTAATTAAATTAAATTAAAATATGTGTCTTTAAAAATAAAACAATTTTTTTAATGTTTTTGTTCATACCTTTAAAGATTTTATTTACCACTTTAAATAAGCACGTCGATTCGTATGCGTGTGCGTGTGCGTGTGTCAAATTGTCATACAAGCGTGTGGTTGTTAAACTTCAATTTCTGATTAAAAAAAACATCTACAATAGTAGCTAATGGATTGTCGTTATTTTGATGGAAAGGAAATTTTTCAAATAATAACAGGAAGGTGTACAAAAATTTTTTTAAATCACAAGATATATTTATGGGATGGTCTGAGAATTACATCAAAATCCAAAGTGACTGCGGAATAAGAAAAGCTGCTACTCACGATATAGTTGGATGAGCGCTGCGAGTCTTCACCTTCCCCTTCCACCTCTCCCTTGCAGAAGGCCCCCTTGCCGCGGCCGTACCATTGCACGAACCTCATCCCCTGGATCCCTCGGGGAGAACCACATCTGCAAATCAAATTCATTATTAGATCAATTATTTGTTTTATTAATTGGTAAACTAAAGTTTTTAAGACAGAATTTTTGTGCATAGCGCAAAGGGTAACAATTATTTTTATAAACAATAATTATTAGCCTGAAACACTCATCCAAATTGAAAAAACCTTCCGAGAAAAGATAAATGTGCCTGTTTACAGGTGAAATATAATAAAAACAGTAATTATTGAATGAAACACTAGTATATATTGATTAACTTGGCGGGTTTGCGATAAGCCGACGTAGCTCAACGGTAGAGCATCTGACCGGCAATCAGAAGGGTGCAGGTTCGAGTCCTGTCGGCGACATTTATCTTTTCTCGGAAGGTTTTTTTCAATTTGGATGAGTGTTTCAGGCTAATAATTATTGTTTATAAAAATAATTATTTGTTTGTTTATATTTATATTTATTATCTCGGTTTACCCGCGTAATGTAGTCCTTTTAACTCCTGACATTTCGGACAAATCACATTGTCCATCTTCAGAGGTCTTATTTATGTCTCGAGTTTTGTTTTGAACTAACCGCTTGCGCGTGTCCGTTCAATCCAGAAGTCAGGACCTAATGAGGTCTCACTGTGAAAATCTCACCCATAGCATATATATATGCCACAGCATGTGCCATTAACATAAAAGCATGAAAAGTCTATATACAAAAACAGTAACAAAAAAAAAAATTAAGTTTAATAAATATAAAGGAACAATTAAAAAATTAAAAAATTTATGTAATAGGTACATATAAAAATGTATCAAGTATAAAAAAATATAAAGCATATAAAAGTTTAAGGTATAAAAACTTGTAAAAAATATATATATATAGATAGTATAAAAACTTGTAAAAAAAATATATATATAGATAGTATAAAAACTTGTAAAAAATATATATATAGATAGTATAAAAACTTGTAAAAAAAAAAAATATATATATATATAGATAGTATAAAAAATATATTTATAGGTAATATAAAATTTTTAAAAAGTATAAAGAATAAAATATTTATGTACATAAACGTGTAAACATATAAAGTAGGTATAAATAATAATATAGTATAGGCAGTTGTATGGGTTAACATAAATACTATGAAAAATACTAAACACTCGCATTACTGAAAATAATAACAAAGATTTACTCCAAATTCCTGTAACTCATACTACTTTTGGTCAACAGCATTTTAGGAACTTTGCGACAAGAATTTTCAACATTTTGCCAGATAGCATCAAAAAATCTGATTCAGTGACGCGGGTTATGTGAAACCTCAACTTATAACTATGCATTTCTGTTCTTTACATATTACCTCCTGTTATTATTATATATGTATTTTAGTTAAAGTTGTAAACTTAATTACAAATATTATTATTATATGACAAGTAATAATATATCTGCTGTTGGATGGGTTTCCTCACTCCTAGAACACGGGTCTGGGAGAGACGTGGCAGGAATACCACTCCGCATCTGAGCTGTCGACCACAATCAGTAGAACCTCCTTAATTCGACATCCACGGAACCTCGAAAACCAAATGTTAAATCAACGAATTACCACGAAATTTTAAGAAAAAAAAAACATTTTTTTTCACCGGTAAGTCAAGCTTCGCGGCCGCTCTTTCAAAATCACGCAGCTATTCGAAGTAAATTCGTAATAATACGACTTATTCCCATGTAAATCCAATTTTCGTAGCTGATTACCGTCACGGCCATTCATAGTCAGATGCTCGAAGTAAATTCGTAATAATACGACTTATTCCCATGTAAATCCAATTTTCGTAGCCGATTACCGTCACGGCCATTCATAGTCAGATGCTCGAAGTAAATTCGTAATAATACGACTTATTCCCATGTAAATCCAATTTTCGTAGCCGATTACCGTCACGGCCATTCATAGTCAGATGCTCGAAGTAAATTCGTAATAATACGACTTATTCCCATGTAAATCCAATTTTCGTAGCCGATTACCGTCACGGCCATTCATAGTCAGATGCTCGAAGTAAATTCGTAATAATACGACTTATTCCCATGTAAATCCAATTTTCGTAGCCGATTACCGTCACGGCCATTCATAGTCAGATGCTCGAAGTAAATTCGTAATAATACGACTTATTCCCGTGTAAATCCTATTTTCGTAGCCGATTACCGTCACGGCCATTTATAGTCAGATGCTCGAAGTAAATTCGTTAAATATGACATAATATATATCCTTTATAAATCGAAATTTCGCGACCGATTTCCGTCGCGCCAGGACTTTCAAATTCAGATATACGTAAAAAATTTGAAAAAATACGACGAATTTCCGTATAATTTCAATTTTCGCGGCCGTTTACCATCGCCGCCGGTCCTCCAAATTCAGATATTCGTAGTAAATTCGTAAAAATACGACTTATTCCCGTGTAAATCCAATTTCCGTAGCCGATTACCGTCGCGGCCATTCTAGTCAGATGCTCGAAGTAAATTCGTTAAATATGACATAATATATATCCTTTATAAATCCAAATTTCGCGACCGATTTCCGTCGCGCCAGGACTTTCAAATTCAGATATTCGTAGAAAATTTGTAAAAATACGACGAATTTCCGTATAATTCCAATTTTCGCGGCCGATAACCATCGCGGCAGGGCCTTCAAATTCAGATATTTTAATTAAATTCGTAAAAATGTAAAATATTTGAGTGCAAATCGAATTTCGGGGCTGATTACCGTCGAAGACGGGCTTTAAAATATATTCGAAGTAAGTTGTAAAAATACGACGTATTCACGGGTAAATAGAAAAATCCAGGGCGATTATCCGTGTGGCTTATCAGATTCAGATGTTTATCTTATGATTTTTTTTTTGGATGCGTTTTTCGCCAAAAAATTCGAATTACGCGTTATTTAGAATTATCGGAGTTCGAATTAACGAGGTTCTATTTATTGAGTTGTCCTATGACACGACATAGGTGTAAGGAATCCGTTTGGTGTACTTCCCGTTTGACAGGTATCAATGATATTACGTCTTCGGATCACCTTTCATTGAAATACTGGTAGAAGAAGCACTGCATTCCCGAATAATAATAAAGAGGAATCTACCACAAGATTGCGCCTCATTCCCCTTTACGTATGGTTTGGAGTTTTTCTGTGTATCGAGGGGTTCCAGATGACCAGAACAAATGTAGCTAACATATTTAACAGTGGGGCGACAGGGTCAGTAGTTGTGTGCCTACTGTTGCAGTATTTATTTACTTCTTTTTTAAGTTATTTAAATGCCCAGAGAGGTTTTACATATAAAAAACATGTAAAAATGAAAATAAATAAAACATTCACAGAATTTAATTACACTTGAACATTTCAATTGAAATAACAAATAAACTACACCAGAGCTAACAATACACAGGAATATAAAGGAACAGAAAATATAAAGAATACAATATCCACAAAATCAACATTAATATATAATTTATTATTATCGGTGAGTAGTAAAGCTTTGACCCCTTTAAACCCATTGATCGTGTCGTTTATAAAAGCAAGAAATAAAATCGGGCCTAGTTGATTGCCTTGCGGTACGCCACTAGTAGCGGAAAATGATATAAAATAACAAGGTAACTAGCATCTTGGAGCTCTATACATATATAGTAGCTGTACGTATGCAAGCCTAGCTTC
>JAHDVE020001412.1:0-63590 GCA_022606495.2 Halesus radiatus
TGTATGTGTTAAATATATATTTTTCTATTATATGATAATAGCATCTCCATTTAAACATTTCAAAGGATAAAAATTTAATGCTTCCTTTCATTTTTTTTTTAATAATAGTTTTCGGAGAAAAGTTATATCTTTGCTCTAAACCACCGATTTTTAAACAATTAATTTATGTAATTGATAAACTAAAGTTCTTAAAAACTTAAGACAAGATTTTTTGTGCATAGCGCAAAGGGTAACAATTATTATTTTTATAAACAATAATTATTAATCTAAAACACTCATCCAAATTGAAAAAACCTTCCGAGCAAAGATAAATGTCGCCGGCAGGACTCGAACCCGCACCCTTCTAATGTCCGGTTAGATGCTCTACCGTTGAGCTACGTTCAGAAAAGAAAAAGAAACTTGTTCAGGCACTAATTTTCCCTATATTCCTTTACGGTCAGAATCCTGGGGCGCTAAATTAATTTATGATTTAATGAAACAATAAAACACTTTTTATTTTAAACGCCGACCGGTTTTGGAACAACCGTTCCATCACCAGGGCAAAATATTTACTAAAAAATATTACAAACTAATGGCAAAACCATAGACATTCGGATTAAAACATAGTTTTGATAAAAAAATACAGCTATCGATATTCTTCATACTAATAGTAAAGCTAAAAACTTTGAAAATTTGAAGCCTTGGAAATTAAGAAATCCCTTAATAATAATGAGTCTATTATTAACAATAACATCTTAGAACTCTATTTTAAAGATGTTTCCTTCCACCCCTCCCTCAAACTCTATCTCTTTCCACAATATTTACTAATCAATAGTCATGCCCCCACCCCTACTGTGACACCTAATATGTATCTTCTGATGATGGAGCGGTTGTTCCGAAATCGGTCGGCGTTAAAAATAAAAAGTAGTTAAAAAAAAAAAAAATTTTAAATTTAATTATAACTGATATTTATAAAGTGATGGCTTCGTACAATAGTTATTTATTTATGATTTACTAATGCGAATTATAAAATAAAGATATTAATTAATTCTAGCGAATTGGTTGGTCTTACAGATTACCTTGATAGTCTTAAAGCGGTTTGTGATATGTTTCGAAAAGCGTAGATATATTTTGATAGAAAACAAGCAAGAATTAGGACCTTTTGCAAGAAGGTACTTGATAATTAAAATTAGTTGCTAAATTTAGACTTTTTTAAATTTTATTTAAGTACATATAACAATCACAATCTCTCAAAAATTATACTAAACCAAATTAAAACAAGTGAAAGATTGAAAACATATTATGGGTAGGTAGATAAAGTAATTCCCTATGGTCACCTGCAGTGAAGGTACACTGTTTTGGTACCTAATTTTGAACGTCTAATAAAGGGCATCATCACATTATCAGCCGATATTAATGGAAGTTTTTTTTTTAAATTGATTAATCGTGTCATTAAATATGTATATTTATATATCTATATAATATGTATTAGAGCGGTGTATTGTGTTGTAATTTCTTGATGTCCGCGGCAAAGGTCAGAAATATTCCGTTTTCGTGTGATAGATAGGCTTTGTGGAAAATATTGATACTGAATTAAGTCATTATAAAACATGATTAGTCTATTAGAGTGCTACAACCCACGCATTTTATACAAAGAGTTACTCCACCACGAGGCAACACTTGTTAGAAACGCTTAATTTATGACACATAAATTTAGGCGCAATTTGCTGACTAATGACTATTTTAATGTTTATACTTGCTTTGACTATCCAACGAATAATTTTAATCATCCCACGCAGGGCCGCCTCCGGGGACACACAAGCCAGAGGGAAAACAATCCGCCCAAGTTAGGAACAGTCTTTAAATAATATATTTATCATTTGACTGTCACAAAAAGTAGTTTAAAACTTTCCACCCTGCCATCAAACAGCTTTTTTAATAAGAAGAATTAGTTAAATGAATAGGCAAAGCTTAATTTAAACAAAAATAAAGTACTCGTCCATTACGCCGTCTTTGAGGTGCATTAATTTTTTCACACTTTTTAAATATTAAAGTTTGCCAATGCCCAGGTCACTGATGTGGAGAATACTTGGAGAATTTGTAGATTGGATAAACATAAAAAATTACAATATGTTTTATATTGTCATGTATAGCCTACCTATTCATATTTGAAATTTGACATCAGTGTCATTTTATTTCACCAAACAAACAAATAAATATCAAACGTAGAAATAAGATAAACAACTAACCATTTCAACAACCATCATGAAGTGGTATTCTAAAAGAATAGATCGCCACATTATTCTTATCTCTTATTAGAGAAATTTTAATGTTTCTTCAAAATTTCAAAAGTAATATTAAAGTGCTGCGAATTAAAGTTCCGTGAAACTTCTATTCTAGTTCTGTTGGTATTACATTATGGGTCAGTCATTTCACGGCGCTTGAATAATAACCAAACATTAATAGTGTTCACAGAATTCGAATATATACTTCGAAAATTTTAATTAATCCTTCAAGTTTCTCTAACAACCCGCAATTAGTATCGGCACACGCTCCTTCGTTCAAATTTAATTGTTCTCTCGTACATACTTTTCTATTGCTCTGATATTGACATGACCGACTCCAGCAATTAATTCACTTGATTATATGATGTCTCTTCGGGCGTCCCCGACTTCTTTTATCATTCACTTTAGCCATTATTTTTATGATTACAAATCAGCATAATATGCTTATTTACACGAATGCGCATTAGTTCTAATTATTAGTTTTAAGTCTTATTAGTCATTAGTCTTCATTATATTGAAATCAAAATAATATTTTAAGTTTTAGCTTTTACTTATATGTACGCATACTCCTGGATGCAATTTGATATTATTTACTTGGAATACTTATTTATGTCGGTGGTAGACAATCAGAGGTTCGTCGCCGTTATATCACGCGTTCGTCGGCGGATTGCATAATGACACTACGTAATGTATTATTTATGTACGGTAAATATACAGACACAATTCATAGTCACCATTGCACGTGATCAGAGTTGAATTAATTCACACGATGAAAAACAGTTTTTACGCCCACGCCAATAGACGTTTCATGAATTTTACTTACATGCAATTCACAAAACCAAATTACAGAAATAAGTTTTTTCACCGAGATTATGATTTAAAAAAATACTGATTTATAATCAATGCATATAATTTTCTTCTCCTTTTTACATAATGCTTTTGCGTGACAGCTATATCGGTCTTTGTAGTCATCTTTATACTACTAAAAATGTATGTGTGTATTTTTATTTAGTTTAGTTAACTGAAGGCGAAAACAAAATAAATTGTTGCCTGGCATACTTTTGAGAAAGATTTCTTTTGTTTTCTCATTTAAAAAAATAACCTTCATACGACTAGGTACATATTATACTTAAAAGCATTGATTAAAAAATCCGATTAATTATTATTAGGTATTTAAATTAGTCAACCAATATAGTTTAAAAAAAAAACGGTTCAAAATTTTATTATAAAAATGATCTTTGCGGATTTAGATTGACATCAAAAACAGTTATTTTAACCACTCCGCTAGTTAAATATATATTAATGATGTACCTAATATTCCATTGGCATGGCTAAGAGATTAAAATGAAAATTCGTAATTAAAAAGAAATAATAATAATAATCTTTCATATGTGTTCCAGATTTCTTTAGAGAATGATAATAAAATAGTTAAAGTATATTTTTTAACTTATAAACAAAAATCCCTGAATGAAATATTAAAATCCTATTTTAATATTGCGTTTTAAATTTTTAAAACGAGTTTATAAATTCCCCAGCAAAGTGAAAAAAAAACTTTTTTCAGCGATGCCGCTATGCCGTGTGGAACTATATCTAACTATGGTGGTGCAATCACGAAACAGTAATAAAAATTAAGAAAATAAAACAATAACTTAAAAATAAGGCTTGGCTATGGGCGCCCCCACATCTCCCCTTAATGCTGATATCTTCATGGACTACTTAAAGAATAATATTTTGAACTGTAAATCTCCACTGTTAAAATAACGTGCTTTTATGGAAGAGCTATTTCGACGATATTTTATGTATATGGACAGGTACGGAGCGCCAACTTAACTCCTTCACCGTAAAACCACTTATAAAGACATAACCATTCATAACACCTCTAATCATCCCACCTCCCACAAACATTTCGCTTTCCACTCGATGATTCTCCGGTTGGTTACGGTCCCGTTATCAAATGCTAATTTTTCACTAGAATTATCCATAATTAAACAAATCGCAATAAATAACGTTTATCATGAAAACTTATTCAATGACATACTAAATAAAAAACTAAAAAAATGTCGTCAAATAAGTTTTTATTCAACAGTACCTAATAATAATATAATAAATAATAATAATCAACCGTACCAATGGCGTAGAATCTTATATATCAATAACCTTTCTCAACAAAGCATTAAAAACCTTCCGTCAGATATTAAACCAGCATTTTACACAGACAATAGTATAGGTAATTTTTTAAATAATGGTAAAGATAAAGAAGACAGTTTAGGCTACTGGGGCATTTATTCACTTCAATGAAATGATTGCCCGGCGTTTTATGTAGGCAAAACGTCGCGTTATCTTAATATCCGGGTAAAAGAACACTTAAGATGTCTAAATAATAATGGGTTCTCCGAATTTTCCATCCATTTCTTAGAAACAGACCACACATTCAATAAAAATACAGGCACTAGTTTATTGCATAAAAATAGAACAGGCATTCGACTAGATAACTTAGACGCGTTAGAAATAAGGAAAGCCAAAAACACTAATGGTAGACTCATAAATAATCGAAAAAATTTAAATAAAAGTCCAATTCTTAAATTATTCCAAATAAACAAAGTACACACCCTTCCCGGTCAGCAGGTACCTGCTGATCTCCCACCCTTGGCCCTCCACTCGCCTGTTTTTATCAATCTAACACATGTGTATAGTTTAGTTGTATACTGCCCTGAAGAAGCAGGTAGAAAACGGTAGTAGCGAAACTCGGTCGGCAAAAGTATAAATAAAAGTGATGTAAACAAAGTTATTGTTTTATTTTTTAAATTATAATGTCACATCACCAAGTTACCGCTTCATATGAAAATATAGTAATAAAAATGTTCATTATGCATTTTCATTCGTAGTGGGCACATAATATTATAGTTTCAATATTATGTCAGTCAGATTCTCTCTCAGTGTAACATATGGAGGTAATCAGTCAAAAAATAAATTCTCTCTGAAATTGTGATAAAAAAGACCAACTTTGATTTATTATTCTAGAGTAATTTCTATTAAAATAAACAACAAAAAACTCCGTAGTTGTTTTAAAATTAGTTATTATTAAACAAGCTATAAGACCATTTTTTTAGACGTGTAAAAACCCATTAGATTTACGAGAGCGCAATAACAAATACTCGGTTTTACCATAAACATCAGAAAGCGTTGAGAATATTATATATTAATTTCCATTCCCGAAAATTTGAAGTTACACAACTTTTAATCAATTCGTAATGGACAAAACTGGTTTATTTTATAATGTACATCTCCCAACTTCAAACGATCATAAATAAAATTACTATTTAGTAAATTGCCTTTTTGATTACCTGTTTGACATGACAAATGTATTTCGTGGGGAATTCTTGTTTGTCATTTGTATTGAATAAACATCTCATTAATTCACAAACAGAAGTCTGGAAAAATGGAACGTTTTAGAAATTATAAGTTAATTCGTAGTACACTGTTGATTTATGAATATATCATAACATGTACAAGTATATGGTGCGTGAATCACTGAATGAATTTATTGAGACAGGAATTTTCGCATAATAATAGCATAACGAATATACCTCATTTATATACAATCAAATAAAATAAATAGCACATCTCATAGATTTATTTCATGGCGGTGAATTACTCCCAGAAATAATTTTTGTTGATTGAAGTCACTTAGGATAATGAGGATTATTTGAGAATAATTGAATTCCAAAGTGCCACCTCAGTATCAACTTACATAGTGAAAAAATTTAGCAAAGGTCTTCTTTTATTACATTTCCAAATAATTGCCTCGATTTAACAGGTCTCTGCCAGACTGTTACACTTGGGGGAGGTTTAACTTAATCCCCCTTAGGTGATATAATGGTAGACGCGTTACATCCCTAGCTTTGCAAATTGCGAACATTGGACACGTATCGTACAAATTAGTGACAAAAGAATTCTTTTTCTAGTACTAAGAAAAAATAATGAGAATGTGTCTAATGCTATCGTAAGAATATTAATATTTTTCCATTTGATTCTGTTGGTGAAATTTTGTGGACAAATAAAATCACAGAAAGAAGTGTTTTAGACGAGATTTTATGAAAACAACACTTCGATATTTTCCCAAGGAAACGGGTCACCTATGTTTCCTTCTCTAGCAAAATTTCCGCTTGCAAAAGTTGAGCTTTAGTATCATTACTTAGTGAGATTAATTAATCCCCGTCAAGTTATTACGTAATTTCTTAAAGAATTAAGACTTAATTTTTCCTAGGAAATAAATGGGCCGCCTGGTTATCATTTTCATCGAAAAAAAATCTGTCCTCATTTATATACTCGTATATCTTCAGCGTTAATAATATGTTTCCCTCCCTCTTCCAAAAGGTAATAATTATTAATTGATAAACTAAAGTTTTTAAGACAAGATTTTGGTGCATAGCGCAAATGGTAACAATCATTTTTATAAACAATAATTATTAGCCTGAAACACTCATCCAAATTGAAAAAACCTTCCGAGCAAAGATAAATGTCGCCGGGTGTGGGTTCGAGTCCTGTTGGGTTTGGATGAGTGTTTCAGGCTAATAATTATTGTTTATAAAAATAATTGTTACCCTTTGCCCTATGCACAAAAAATCTTGTCTTAAAAACTTTAGTTTTTCAATTAATAAATATTTGACAAGTCAAAGCATTTTTCACCAATAAAATGTAGACATAATTTGTCTCGACGCCATCTATTGAGGGATTTAGCCGTTACAAGCCTTTCTCATACTGATAAAGTTGGTTGTTTACAGGTGAAATATAATAAAAAACAGTAATTATTTAATGAAACACTAGTATATTGATTAACTTGGCGAGTTTGCGATAAGCCGACGTAGCTCAACGGTAGAGCATCTGACCGGCAATCAGAAGGGTGCAGGTTCGAGTCCTATCGGCGACATTTTTGTTTTCTCGGAAGGTTTTTCAATTTGGATGAGTGTTTCAGGCTAATAATTATTGTTTATAAAAAAAAGGTAATAATTAATTTTAGTAGATAGCCAACAAACTAGCATGAAACGAGCTGTATCCCGCCGCTGATTAGAGCAAATCAATGTGAATAAAGAAAAATATTTTTTTTCTTATCTGTTAATCTGTAAATCCTTAAGGCAGAGGAAAATAAATCTTGCGATACCCACATTGTTTTTTATTTAGAATTTTCATTCCAAAAAGAAATATGTTTTAATTTGCTGTTGTTTTGGTATTAGTGGGAGTCACGCGTACCTAAATATATGTTTTATATGTACTAACAACAATAGGAATTACAAATTATTATGTATATTTGCATTCCTATTACGAAAGCATTACTTCCCTGGAGATAAAATATTAACTTTAAGATTTTTTTTAAAAAACGTTGAATTGGATAAAAATATTTTGGTTTATATACTGTATACTAACCATAGAGTGAAAATTAATTAATCTCCAAATAAACTCCACAATTTTTAGTTAAGTTATGACGTAATTTTATAAATCATATCAATAAAGTATACGTAAAAAAATGTGTTGATCGAAACATAATAACCTTTTTAACCGTCAAGCGGGCGCGTGGGCTTTTACAACAAAAGTGGTCGTGCGTAGCCTAATTGAGTTAGAGCTATTTTTGTATGAACTAATTTAAGATTTTTTGCAAATTCGTTTATTCATATTTTATTTGAGTTGTCTCTTAGAAAAATTTATATCTTTTTATCTGATCATCATTTACAAACGCACTCGTTGCAAATGAATGTGGTGTGAACAAGACAGAAATTCCTTGTACCGGATGCGGTATGGGTTTTTGATAGCCTCGTTTTTGGCAGGATAATTTTACAGTACTTTTTCAATGTTTCCCTAGTGGTTGATGTGTTTTCTTCTCGTTAGGTAGCTCAGCTAGACGCATATAATCGATTAGGCGTTTTTAGCATGACTGATTTATTATTTCGTTATATCTCTATCTCCGGTTACCTGGAAGAGCAGATGAAAATGATGCAAGATAAGTCAATAACCAAATAGAAAGGGACGCAGGCGAGTGTTTCGACGCCGCGCGACCGCTTGAAGGTTAAGTGATGTGCAAAAAGTGTTTGTATGTCTTTTAATATTATTCGATTATATAGTTACTGTTTTAATAAATTATCACTAACCTAAAATGATACAAAATATATTAGAATGCGCCAATACCAGGTGGGTAGGTTCCATTTAAAAATAAATGGGACATTCACCGGCTAATACTTATATATTTTCATTTAAGGCAAAGAAAATTTAAAAAAAAAAGTTTTTTTCAATTGGACGAGAACTTGTCTTATTAAGTACAGTTAAGCTTCGGCGGTTTTATTTTTCTTGATAAACCATTGAAAAGAAATTGATTTTCTCGTTGCTAAACCATCGAGTTTTTTTTTATCTTTGCTAATAAGTTGTATTCTTGTAGATCTGTAGAAATTCTAGCAGATTTAACTACCCAAGAATACTACGCCTTAAATGTAGATTAGTATACAATCCAAAAGCATGTAAACAAAAAAAAAATATTATAATAAAAGAGTAAAATTTCCAATGAACGAAACCCATCGACCGAGTGTTTTCTATGCGTGGATTATTTATCAAATTTCTCGACATTAGCCAGTCTTTGATACATAAGCAAAGATATTAATGACCCGGATTCCTGACTATGGAAATATGCGAGTCCAGTATTTCCAGAGAACGGTGCAACGGCGAGGCGTTGAAAGGAAAGGAATTTACAATGCTAACAGTTGGATTAAATACAAACACGTACTTGGAAATCACCCACAAACGCCGTCCGACCCACTTTCAAACAGTCTATTTATTTATTTACGGTAAACAGTGGCCATTTACATAAAGCTTTAACAGTTTGCACACCCACATATCGCATTGAGGAAATGAACTTGAAGTTTTGCATCTTTATTACGTATATACGAGTATATACGTAATAAAGATGCATCAAGATTTTAATATTACGTTTATTATAACTTTAAAGTATGACAAAAAGCTATAATGACTGTCTATCACAGTTTGGTTGGATTTAAACAATAACAAAGGTTTTTCTAAAAAAGTTATATATATTTTTTTTTTTTTTTTATTTATTAATATAAGAATTACATATATATAACATTTAATAGTACAGATATGATAGATAATTACAAAAAAGTATAAATTTATTTTACAAAAAATGCCTAACTCCTAATGCCTAATAGAGAAAGATTTCTCGTGTTTGAGTTGCGTAGTAAATAAATAAAAGTACATCAAGAATATGTTAGTGAAAGACTAAAAGTACGTGATACTAAAAATACAACAATAAGGCGCATAAAAGATATTAAGATAGTACATTCGTATTTCGAAAGACCTGATCGAATATTTCTAGAGGATATGTTGCCTTTTTTTTTAAATTTACATACATTATTTACAATTAAGAGTTTTATAAAAATTAAGAAAAAAATAAAACTTGTAATTACTGTTGGACTTATCTAATACTTTTTTGTTTTGTGATTTGAAACAATTATAGTTTTTTTCTGTTTTGATTTTATACGGGAGGGCATTAAAAAAAATTATACCTTGATAGGCGTAATGGAGTTGAAAAGCACTAGTTTTAAATTTAGGGATTTCTAAGTTGCCACGTGAATTGAAATGGTCTTTGTGAATTTGTAACAATGTGTTCTTTTTGAAGACTTTATTTAAACTGAGGACTGTAAAAGATTTAAACATTTTGCACACTGTGATTAATGGATTTTGATACAAATATTGTTTTCAAGGTTTTTTTCTTTTAAAGAGAATGGGATGAAGTATGTCTTGTCAGTATTTAGTGACAGACAATTTTGGTCGAACCATGTTTTGAGTATATTGAGATTTATATTTGCTATTCTTATTGTTTCCTTCCATGATTTTCCTTTTGTGATCACCACAGTGTCGTCTGCTTAAGATATGATGTCTCCAACTATGGAGAGGTTGAACATTTTATTTACATATATGATAAAAAGAATTGGACCGATGACAGTACCTTATGGTATACCGAAAGTTGCGGTTTTGGGTTCACTTAACGCATTATTAATTTTAACATATTGAAATCTTTCTTTTAGATAGCTTTGGAACCATGATAGCACTATTCCGTCTATCCCAATTTGCTTTAGTTTTTCAATAAGTTTGGAATGTGATATGCTGTCGAAAGCCTTGCGGAGGTGTATGAAGATACCAAGACACTTTTCTCTATTATCTAAATTTTGCATTATCGTTGATGTTAATTTAGCAATCGCATCCTGCGTGCTGAGATTGTCCCTGAAACCGAATTGGTTTGGACTCATTATCTCCTTCTCTTTTATGTAGTTGTTGAGTTGTTTCTTTACAATTTTTTCATAAATCTTCGCCATATTTGATGTAAGGGCTATGGGACGATACTTCGAAATATTTTCTTCGTCACCAGATTTAAAAACTGGGGTGATGTGGTAGAGCTGGAATTATAACGCTTATTGTTTAAATTTAAAAAAAATAACATTAAAATCCTTTCCTGTTTTCAACGTGCACCCAAGAAGTTATTATCTCTACTACTAGTGACATTTTAAAAGCCAAATATTTTTTTTTAAAGATATTTATTATATATAATTAACACACTTTAGCGCACTTGAGGTGAACCTTCACAAAACTGCGCTATAGAAATTAATTCTTATTATTAACAACATATACTAAAAAGGTTTTTAATTTATTTATATAATCCTTTAAGTTTTTATTTTTTTTAAATTAGTACCTCCCTATTGAGAAATTCTCGTGTTTAGAGAGGGAGTACGAATATGTATTGTGACACATTTAATAATTTCAAATTAATCTTTCAAGCTGGAAGATTGAAAAAGTGTAGCATAAGTGATACGCGATAGATAAATATGTAAAAATGATAAGTGACACGCGATAGGTAAATATGTAAAAATGATAAGTGACACGCGATAGGTAAATATGTAAAAATGATAAGTGACACGCGATTGGTAAATATGTAAAAATGATAAGTGACACGCGACAGGTAAATATGTAAAAATGATAAGTGACACGCGATTGGTAAATATGTAAAAATGATAAGTGACACGCGATAGGTAAATATGTAAAAATGATAAGTGACACGCGATAGGTAAATATGTAAAAATGATAAGTGACACGCGATAGGTAAATATGTAAAAATGATAAGTGACACGCGATAGGTAAATATGTAAAAATGATAAGTGACACGCGATAGGTAAATATGTAAAAATGATAAGTGACACGCGATAGGTAAATATGTAAAAATGATAAGTGACACGCGATAGGTAAATATGTAAAAATGATAAGCGCAAGCGATTACTTCTTAAGGCGAAGCTGTCAGTGAAATTACTATTTCGATTAAATTATGGAAACCAAAAAATATGCTTTAAATAAATTGAATTTTTTCCTGGAAAATCCTTTGATAAGAATTAAAAAAAATATGTTTAAGCGTAAACTATTAAATTATTTATTTTTTCACTAGAAAATTATGAACGCATTTAAGAAATAAGTTATAAAAGTAATGCTTTATAGCTAAGATTTTACTTCACAAAATAAATAAAATTTTACAAAACACTTTTTGCGCCCACATCAAACATTTCTAGAGTCCGCTTGCCAAGCGACTTTTATGCCTATTACCTATATTCGTGGTGACATCAGGAATACAGCTTGTAGTAATATTTTTCTTTTGTATTTTCCTCTTAAGAGGAATGGCTGCGCGGTGTGTTCATACAAAACTTAATTTTGCATTTCAGGCCAAAATACTCACCTAAACCTATTTTTTTTCATCAAAAAGTATAGTAAATATCTACTACGGATTTGAACAATTATTTGGGGGCTAACGGTGATGTAAAAAGAGGTTTTATCCCGTCTACTTTGAAAATATAATGAAATATAAAATTAAAAATTAAAACCAGCATTATGGTGGACATTAAGTTAAATTAAAAACGGTATGTTGGCCTCAAATCCAAAATTAAGTTATGTATGAAACAGGCAGTGCAGCCGTTCCTCTGAATAGATTTAACGAAAGGCGAGATGCATCAAGACGCTCGTGGTCTGCATCATGTGGTCAACCAAACAATTATTCACTCTTAATCTGGGGTTTATGTTTCGCGTAGTGTAGAACAATAAATGAAGATTTTGTGTGATTTATTAGATTTTTTACGATTTATTAGGACGCCAGACGTATCAATACGCGCTTAAGCAAGCGAGCACCGTAATATTAAAAAAAGAAATATTTGTAATTTTTTTGTAAAGCGTTGTTTGGATAGGACATTTTCATAAGTAATTATTGTTTCCATATTGAGCCCTATTATAAGTACATAGGGAGATGGCTTGATGATATTGCGACGCCTAGGCCTGCTTCAATTGCGTGTTTCGGGGTGTCATGATCTTCTAAACCTACGATATGCAGCGTTGTTATTATTGCTTCGAGGGGGGTCTCTCGAAAGTCAAAAAGCTGCCGGGACGTTGGCATGCAAACAGCGACCGTACTATCGCTTTATAAAAAAGTTGGAAGTCACCGGAAATCAATTGCGTGATATTTGGAAGGTTTCTGTACATGTATAACGTTTATTAGGTGACAAGAGCCGAAGATAAAAAAAAGTATCTACCCACGCACACCTTTATACATATTCATAGTCGTATACTGCATCGATTGTACATTGATCTATCATCCATAAATATAACAAAGTAAAAGGAGGTTCTTCAGGGATAAATCTGATGTCTCGGAAATCTTCTGATTTATGAACACTTATAATGTGAGTCGCGATGGCGGCCAGGCGATCTGTAGGATATAATTCTAACATGTATTTTCTACAATTCAATTTTATGATAGTTCACCTGAAGTCTAATCACTGATTCTGTCGTCATTCATTAGAGATGCGATCCACAAATAAGTTTTAACCTCGAGCGTTTTGTTGTGTTTTTGTTTGTTTATTTTTATTTCTCTTTTCTAGATATAACACCAAAAAGTCCTGATAAACGACCTTTTGGTAATTTGACTAACCGGTGATTGTCATTCAAAACCCTCGTAATAACTTCACAGTTAAGGTACACACATATACATTCATATGAATGTACGTACTACATATACCATATATATAATAAAAACGTACGTAACAAACTTAAATCTTTAAAATATAAATATTTTACAATAATTTCAAATAAGCAGGGATAGTTGTAGGGGTAGGGGCAGGGGTTACCAAATTATTATATGTATTTATAATATCCTTCCGTTATTTTTATTATTATATCTGTATGTTATAAATTTTTACGGTAAAAAATAAATTGAATTATTAAAGGACGAGCATTCGAGCATTCAAATAAGACGCAAAACGTTACTTTGAAGGTTGATTATGCAAGCAGTACAACAAATAAATTATTGGTAAACTTAATATGGGTAGTTAGGAAAATGTCTATGGTTTCCAATGATAAAAATCCACAAACCGTTATCTTTTAAATTTTATGAAATAATTATTTACTTTTTTAATATTTACGAACATATTTGAAAACGTGCGCAATTTAAAGACGAATGAAAGCATTTTCGAGCATTTTACCCAAATTTTAAGTACGTATTTCATATAAAATAGAAATTAAAAGCTTATAGTCTAAGATCTTTTATCATTGTCAACCTTATCCATCTTCTTAACTACCTGTGTAAATCTTACAGATAAATCCATCATAGTATTTCTCGTGATAGCAGACTATAAAGTGCCCCCCTTTGAGAATATTATTTCCGCCGTTTACTAGAATTCACGACCTCAAAACTTTACTACAAACCATTTACCCCGAGCAAAGTCGGGTACACGTCAGCTACTAATAAATATTTACAAAGTTCGTAATCAAAGTGGCTTGCTTGCCATTATGCCATGGATACATTTTATCCCGAACAAAGCAATTTCATCGCGACAAATGATAAGCTAATGAATTAATAAATATTAATGAAAAGGATAACTTCGTGGTTTAAATAAACTCCTCTTTTTATTAATAAATGAATATTCTACTAACTTACCTTTAAAAACTAGGTAGAGCGACGACTTATACTTTAAATATCGTTATTACTGAATATTCTTTCAGAAAAGGATATTATTATTCGGAATATATCTATCTTTGAATTATGAAACCCCATCAAATAATTTTTTCTGTGATAACGTGCGAGTACTCAACTCTTTCACATTGTATTATATAGATGTGTTCGATTGACGTTTCTGTCTATTTAAGTTGTCGGTGAAAATATAGTATTCGTGTTATTTCTCGAAGCTTCAAATAGCAAAAGTGAAATACGTTAGCTTTGAGGTAGCTTCCATCAAATCACACTTCTGGAGTGATTTCTCAAGAGGGATGGTTAGTTAGTTACAGTCCCTTTTAAAAGGTTATGTCATCCCACATTTTAAAGTGATTTTCTGAGAAGCCTTCTTATAGAACAGAATTCCTCGGAGAGGATTTTGTTAGCTATCTCAATTTTTCTTACGAAAATAAAAATACACATGTAACATTTAAAAAGAAAATAATAAATTACCTTTCCTCCTTGCAGACATTGTCATTCCGTTGTGTTTGGAGGAGTGTTTTATGTTTTCCGTTGCGGATTTTATTGTCGTAATTAATGTTAAAAAAGGTTATTTATGTTAGCAAATACAGAAAATTTAAGGTGTTTTTTGTCAGAGCAAATCACCATTTCTTCAATATAACTTTATGAATATCCGTAGTATATAATTCTTCCTTTATATATGATATCATTTCGAATTCAAGAAAATACTAAATTGTTTATTTATGGCAAACATTTTAAAATATTACACATATGTTGTTGATTAATAAAACCAAGATTAAAAATGTGGTGAACTCCCTTCTAACTATTGAATAACAGAATAAAACTTCAAATAAAAAAATAATAATTACATTCTCTTTACTTTATACGTACCTAGATGTCAAAATAAACGATTTAAGGTCTAGTTAACAGTACAGTACAGACACGACAATATTATTTGTTTATATTATTATTTTTTTTCTTGATATATTTATTAGACATAATTAAGAACATTGTTTACATGGTTATAACAAAAGTGTATTTAAGTACAATTTTTTATTTTTATTAATAAATAATCCTTTTAGTTTCCTTTTTTCAAATTTAATACCTCCGTAATTGAGAAATTCTCGTGTTTAGGGAGGGGAGTACTAATATTTATTGTTCACATTTAATTTCTACAGTACTACCATGAACTTGATGTTCTGGTGTCTATACACTAATTTAAAATATAAAATAAAATTAAAGGAAATTACTAGAAATACAATATATCTATACAGGGTGTATCGGCACGTACCCGACAAACTTTAACCAGCGATTCCTGAGCATATTTGGAGTAAAAAATGTTATGGCCACTTTTCTGTCCGGTAACTTTTTTTTTCTATAAAAAATAAAAAATAATTAAAATCTCCACACTCCCTCACTGTCCACAGAATAGGGGTGAAATAAACGGCAACGCCGCACTGCTGCTATCTCTTTCACGCATATCATCTATCTCAAGTCAAGTGTGTCGTTCCCACTACCCATCTAATGTCAGTGTTCAGTGTTGTTTTGGAAGTTCGCTTGTCACAACCTTTACCTACTTTCGTTGTTGTTTTGTTATCTAAGTTTTGAAGTTTTTTTACTGTTGAAATATGCCTCTCAATTATTCACCTGCCGACCAAGCAGATATTGTGTTTGTTTATGGACTTTGCAATGGGAATTCACGAGCAGCCGTGAGAGAGTATCGGATGAGGTTTCCTGAAAGACTCGTCCCACACCATAGCACCTTTGTACAGGTTTGTAAATCATTTGTTTATTGAAACTATTTACATTCATTGATAATGCCAAAAAGCTGTTTTGAAATTTAATCATTGGGACATTAAAAACATAACAAGGGGCTACCAACTTTAAAAATGTAAATCGAACTTTAGGTGATTTGTAATCAATGGTCACGAAACGGCGTTTTAAAAAGTTTAATTTTAATATCTAATAAATGCATCATTCACTGCAATTAAATTCACTCCCTTTCTCACCATGTGATTATTTAAATGACTTATAATTCAATTTCATCCCTATGAATCTAAGATATCAACCATTCCTAGTTAAGAAAAATATGAATTAAAACACTGTGTACTATTTAACTGTAAAAAAATGAAATAAATGAAGAGAAAACCTAAGTTTTCTAATATGTGCCTAAAATAAGTGTTATTTAAAAATAAAATGAGTGCAAAAGCCCGCGTTCATTTATTTGACATTTACTACTGAGCTGAATAATAAAAGTTGGTTTGTTTCAGATGTATCAACGACTGCGTGACAATGGCATCGGACGGATTGAAGGCGCAGGCGGAGGACACAATATTGTTCCTGTGGCAGTTGAGCAGAGAATCCTCAACTTGATCACCGAAGATCCTACGCTGTCCGTGCGTCGGATCGCTCTGATGATAGGACACAGGGAACGCATGGCGGTGTGGAGAGTTCTGAAGAAGCACGGGCTCAAACCTTTCCACTACAGGCGCTGCCAAGGCCTCCTGGAGAATGATAACTTTTCCAGAGTCGTATACTGCAGAAGAATGCTGCATAATGTCATGAGGGATGCAGACTTCATGAAAAACATATTGTTTACCGATGAAGCACAGTTCACTAAAACAGGAGTGCTAAATGTGCACAACTTGCACCATTGGGCTGAACAAAACCCCAAGCTTGTTCGGGAGTCGTCGAGCCAGGACAGATTTTCCATTAACATGTGGGCAGGAATCCTAGGAAATCAAATACTCGGTCCAATCGAGTTGCCCCCCAGACTAAATGGACCGATGTATTTGAAGTTCCTACAAGAGCAACTGGGCAAGATTCTGGAAGATGTGAACCTCGAATCACTACGGAGAATGTGGTTCCAGCATGATGGAGCCCCACCACACTACTCTATTGCCGTGCGGAACTACTTGGACGTCGAGTTTCCTGGTCGTTGGATAGGCCGTGGAAGTCCGACCATTGCCTGGCCACCGAAATCACCCGATCTGATCCCCCTGGATTACTACTTGTGGGGGGCTCTCAAGGAAAAAATGTATGCTAAGCCAATCGCCTCAAGAGAGCACCTGCTCGAACGAGTGATGGTGGCCGCTGCAGAAATGAAAGTAAATCCTGTAAACTTAAATATTCAAAATATAACAAGACTGCACGCTTGCATTGAAAATAATGGCAGTCATTTTGAACAAATGCTCCAATAAAAAATATTACATAACCTACATGTCCGCATTTTCATTTATTATTTATTTGGTAAAATTCTCACAATGTCATTCATATCAATGCACGTGCGTGAAGGCAACAGCTGTTATTAGCAAGTGTGTCGAAAAGCGTCTTGGCTCTTTCCTACACACTAAATAATAATAGTAAAAAATGAGACGAATGCTGCCGCTGAACGAGCTAAAAGCCCCCCCCCAATACGTAAGAATATTATTCAACGAACTCAAATAAAATGTTGCCAGATGGGTTTTTAATCACTTTAATTTGACTTAATTAGCACCTGCTTTCAATGCTATTATGCTATGGCTTTATTGATCTGAGCACCTGCTTTCAATTGAAATTTATTCGCACATTCAACGGAGTGGAGTTTATGAGTAAACGCATTAATTTAAAAGAGGAACATACATTTGATTATTATTTTTAATATCGATATTTGTATCTCACAATAACAGCTACCAAAATCCGATATACGAGTACCTACACAATTATTATGTTGAATTGTGGTAAGTTGTATGGCTAAGGGAAGGAGTGGAAGGTGAGGAAGTACCTGGATATTCAGATCTGGTCACCAAATACGGCTAGTCATTTCAAGCAACGTTTTAATTCTGAATTATGATCTTTCACCAGGGCGAGAGTCCCTTCCACTGAACGATGAAAGGAGTTATAATATACTTATAAGTCGGGAATGGATGACATGGCAAAATCGTGTGAATCAAATTGGTACCTTCGTGAGTCGGGCCATGTCAAAATTCAGAATAAAAAGGGTGTGTACGAGCCTGCTGCGAAATGGCGTATGGTTAAGAATATTTTTTTAAAATTATAGTGGTAATTGTTGAAAACAATTACCACTATAATTTTAAAAAATGAAAACAAAGGATAAAATATGGGATGTGCAAGGCGCATTTATGAGTGGAAGTTGAACTTGAACTCCGGACTGAACGCGGTTGGCGCAAAGAAAAAGTTGTCCAAGGAAGCGAAGCTAGCAGTCCACAATAGAGTGCTGATACCAACCTTGATGTATGGCAGTGAGGCATGGAACTGGCAGAGGAAGGATGAAAGTAGACTGAATGCTGTAGAAATGAGATCTCTGAGACGAATGTGTGGTAAAACCATGTATGATCGAGTGAAAATGTTGAGATTCGTAAAGAATGCAAGGCTGATGTAAGCGTAGTGAGCAAGATTAAGAAAGGGACGCTTAGATGGTTGGGGCATGTAGAGCGAATGAACGAAGAAAGGAGTGTAAGGAGAATATATGACGCGAATGTGAATGGAAGAAGAAGCCGGGGACGCCCGAGGAAGACATGGCACGATCAAGTGAATCAAATACTCGAGTCGGGCCATGTCAGAAGTCGAATTACAGAAGAGAATGTATGAGGCGTTGTATGAAAGTGAATGAAGCAAGAAGTGTATGCCAAGATCGAGATGTTTGGCGGTCCGTCCTCTCTGACTACCCCTGCGGGGAAACGGCGTGATGGTTAGTTAGTTAGTGGTAATTTTTTGTCGAGTTTTTAAAAAAATTACGAAGTTTTAAATAAAATAAAATTTTATAATTATTAAATTTAGCAATCTGGCAACATTAATTCACCCATGCATTCTTGACGTGTTCGCGTTTGAAACGCGTGTTAATTTGCGATGTTGCTTTCACACTTTGACAAAAGATAAAACAGTGGTGACGTGTGGTGAAAATATGAATAATAAATTTTTTATAGAAAAAAAAAGTTACCGGACAGAAAAGTGGCCATAACATTTTTTACTCCAAATATGCTCAGGAATCGCTGGTTAAAGTTTGTCGGGTACGTGCCGATACACCCTGTATAATGTATGTATATAAATATACGTACATTTTTTCCAAGTGAGCTTATAATATACACCTAAAATTAGTTTCTTGTAAAATGTTTTTTAAGTTTTTTCTTAAAATCATAATTTTTTTCATCTTGTATATCCTTGGGAAGTTCATTAAAACATTTTATGGCAGAATATGTGTAATGGTGTTGAGCTGTTGTATTAAGTTTAGGGATTATTATTTGTCTTGTGGTTCTCGGCCTGGTGCTCAATGACTCTATTTTTAGATTTTCTTTATGGATTTGAAGTAATGATTTTTTTTGGTATATTGTATTTAAGTCTAAGACTTTAAATTCGTTGAATAATTCACAGGTAGAAAAATAAGATGTTTTTTTTAGAATTATTTTAATCAATCTTCTTTGGACTATTTCCAGTGGGGATAAGTTAGTTTTAAACGCTCCTCCCCAGACTATTATTCCGTATTGTAGAATTGATTGTGCTAAAGCATAGTAAACCTTCAGTAGCATAGATTTTTGTAAAATATTTCTTAGTTTGAGGAATATATAGTATAGTTTTCGAATTCGTTTAATATTTTGCGCAATGTGTTCTGTCCATTTTATGTGTTGATCTATTGTAATTCCCAAATATTTTATAAGATTCTTTTGTCAATTAGAGCATTTGGGTGAATTGCAGTTATCAGGATAATTTTTACAAGAGCTATGTATAATAATTTTGG
The DNA here is from genome assembly GCA_022606495.2 of Halesus radiatus. Classification (NCBI taxonomy): domain Eukaryota; kingdom Metazoa; phylum Arthropoda; class Insecta; order Trichoptera; family Limnephilidae; genus Halesus; species Halesus radiatus. The sequence goes on from JAHDVE020001412.1 coordinate 20,036, forward strand.
AATTTGTTGAATGAAGGTTTTTGTCCGATAGTGTAAATGTCATGAAGTAAGTTTTGTCCGAGTTTAAGGATAGGTAATATAATATATATTATATATGAACACATTCATATTACAGCATCGCCCAAGATTGTCGGTTAGAATATTTTGACAGTGCTGGTGGCCGCTGGTGACGCCTGCGCCTGCGCAGTTAGTATGAACGCATACCGTTACCACCGCCATCTTGGAATCACTGTGATTTAAAAAAAATAAATTATTGTATAACATTAAGTATATACAGTGGGAACTTATACCCGCTAAACCAGTGCAAGTAGCTTGTCAGCAGGAGTATATTTCAACAATATAATATAATACAACAATAAATTACAATCATCATAAAAATGCAGGGCAAAATTATTATATTTAGGCGCATGCATGTTGTACATAAGTTGAAAATGTACATAAGTTGAAAAAAAATTAAAAAGAAAAAATAATAGAAAAAGCATTATAGTTTTGTTATTGAGATACTAGAGTCCAATTTTATAATACCGATTTAAATAATATTATAAAAATGTCAAAATCATAAAAAATATCAAAATTATAAAAGTACCAATATTATAAAAATATCAATATTGCAAAAATATCAATATTATAAAAATATCATTATTATAAAAAATACGAATATTATAAAAATACCAACATTGTGAAAAATATCAATATAATAAAAATATCAACATTATAAAAACATTAATATTACAAAAATATAAATATTACGTAAATATCAGAAATATCAAAGCATCTGCAAGTATTAAATAAATTGAGAAATAAAATAAAAAAATATATACATATACATATATACATAAAAACAGCAGTACAGGTTGGTTACAATGAGGATAGACTTAAATATAATAGTAACACCGTAACAGTAAATACACCAGATATCTAGGAGCCATACAACCAAGGAGACCGTCATATTTGTTAACATCAATACACAAGGTTACTTTCCAAAAGCCAACACTTTAACATCAGTGAGAATTTCATCATAGGACAATTGTTTTTAAATTCGTACGGCAATTTGTTAAATATAAATGGTACAATGTATTCAAGGGTTCGTTGACCATATTTATTTTGAAATATTGGCACTATCATTCCTATATTTTGTGTGAAACGTGTATTGTGTACATGATCCACCACTGCCTTATATGGACTTTCAGATATATGTCGCAGTAGAATTTTATGCCATAAAAGACCACGAACAGGTAATACATTAATTGATTTGTACATGATATCAATGTCGCGCCTTTGCTTAAAAACTGTTTTATTTACTACCAATTTTACCATGGCATTTTGAATCAGCTGTAAATGTTTTATGTTGGTCTTACAGGAGTGTCCCCAAGAAGTTATACCATACCTTATAGTCAATTCTGCTAGAGACAAATAAATACGTTTCATAGTTTTTATAGGCACATATAATTTTACCTTATGGAGTCTTTCTACAATGGCTCGAAGTCGCTTACAGAGGTTGGACATTTGTACGTCCCATTTCATGTTACAATCCACCGTAACACCTAGATACACGTACTGCTTGACTAATTCGATACTTGTACACGCGCAGTGCTGTTTGGTATTATTGTGAATGCAATTAAATGAATGGGATATGGTTACAGGTGCCTCGCTGTACCTTGCATGCGGTGATCTTATATGCATCAATTTCGTTTTTTTTAGCATTGATTATTAGACCAGAGTCATGTAACCATTTAAATAAAGAAATAAAGTCTATCTGTAAAAATTTTACTGCAGTATCCAAATTTTCATGGGATATTATAAGTGCTGTATCATCAGCGTATACATAATGTTTAACAAACGAGAATATTTTGTTCATAAGTGATACAACGATAATATAGAGCGTTGAACCTAAAATTGACCCTTGTGGAACTCCTGTTTTGACATTTCTTCTTTTAATAAATTTGTATGATATTTTTTTCTGGATTTAGCGGTTGGTTAGGAAGTTTTTGAATAGTTCGAGAAAGTTTCCTCTTATCCCTATTGCCTCCAAAATATTTAACAATTTCATCGGGTCTAAGGTATCAAATGCCTTTGAATTGTCTATGAACAGTACCAAAACATGTCTTTTATTATTCAATTAATTATTTACATAGTTTTTAGTACTTTTTTATGCATATATTGCTGAAACCAAGAAGATGTCAACGGAAAATTGATTTACTCGGTCCGGGAATATAGGTAAAAAAATAATAATAAGAACGGTAATAGGAATATAAAATCCACAAATACATTTTGGAGGACGCTAACACTCAGTTGACAGTTCAACTGATAGCTGTACTTGCGTCTGTGCTGTCTGTGCTGTGCTGCACGGTGTAATGCGTATAATCTGTGTCGTTTCTGCACTGTACTTTTCTGCAATGCGCGGTGCTGGTAGATGTGAATAGACTTTTAATCGCTCCGTCCTGTTTAGGTGATGATAACAAGTTTTATATTGGCTATCAAACCGTCGTTTTAAAATTAAGGGAAAATAGATAACTTTATGAGCTTTCTTCTAGGTACCTTTATTTCTAAAGTGACGATGTTCATAAGCAGTTAGTATTAATTTATAAAGGTATAAAGCAGCTGATTAATGTGCTATCTTAACGTCAATTTTTAATGCTATTATTATTATTGAGAAACCGCTTGATGGAGACCCCTTGACCTTGACGAACACTCGATCCATCGCCTGGCACCGCAGTGCGAGGGATAGATTAATACATCCGTCACCCCTGGATACACTGATCACCAGATTCCCACCCACACCTCATACCCCTTTCCCTTCCAAAACAGATGGAAGAAAATCGATAACTCGTCTTTGGGTAGGTAAATACGTACTGTAAATAATTATGTTTCTTACATAATTAACTGTATATACTCGTACACCAACAATTGTTTTGTTTTATCACGAAAACAACACCCCACATTTATTTAATTACAATGAACGCTATTAAAAAATAACAATAACTAACAATTATTCTATTTAGAGAAAAAAATGTTTAGTTTTCGTATTTCTGATAAGAAACATGTGTTAACATATTTAATTGTTAAGAGGCGGTAGACAACAATTTAGAAAAAAAAAATTAAATAATGTCTGAAGCCATATCCTTCGTTTGTCTCTTCTGTTATATTATGAACTACCTACCGTATACCGAAAGTAGTAATGTTGTAGTTTTCAGTGGATGTTACTGTAAGGAGTAATTTTTTTATTTTTAATTAAGAATAAATGATGCAATTGCATAAAAAAAAACTTATTACATAATAGAGTAGAGGTGTTTGTAGTAGAAGCGGATGGTGGAAAAGGGTCCTTTGGGGATCTTGGTGTGGTGTGGGGGGTGGGGGGGTTATGTATATTTTTGTTAAATGTGGTGATCACATACATATTATAGTGTTGTACTTTTATTTGCAAATTGATTTGGGACATTGGTGAGTTGACAGTTAATGTTCATGTTCATAATTGAAAATGTTTGCTCGTATATATGAATTTATCGGAAAATAAACTTACACATTTTAACGGATAATCGACCTAAAATTAATATTTTTCTTTGCTAATATAACGAAAAAATATAACAAAATTATAAAAAAAACGATTGCCTTCGTTTTGTAGATTAATAACCTCCAGCTGCGGTACTGCTGGCATATTTTCATGACTATTCCAACGGAGTTTTAAATAAATCTAATGTGGGTTGACGTTTTGTAGATCAATAACCTCCAGCTGCGCTACTGCTGACATATTTTAATCACTATTCCAAGGGAGTTATTAAATAAATCTAATGTGGGCTTGACGTTTTGTAGATCAATAATCTCCAGTTGCGCTACTGCTGGCATATTTTTATCACTATTCCAAGGGAGTTATTAAATAAATCTAATGTGGGCTTGACGTTTTGTAGATCAATAAACTCCAGCTGCGCTACTGCTGACATATTTTCATCACTATTCCAAGGGAGTTATTAAATAAATCTAATTTGGGCTTGACGTTTTGTAGATATTTTCATCACTGATCCAAGGGAGTTATTAATGTGGGCTTGACTTTTTTAAACCAGGCAAACCTTTCTTGGAAAATAGATATTATTATTTTTTAATGTTCTAATCAGTTGTTTTAAAATCAGTTTTACGTTTTTGATAATGGGAACTGGGGTCGCGGGCCGTACTGAAAGTGCCGGCGGGCACTGGATGTAAAACATTTATCACTTTATTCATAGTACATCACGGTGTCCAAAAATCGTAGTACAAGCGGGAAAGTAGTGAATTTACATTCCATAGAAAATCCAAATAAACATAGTTAAGGTCTTTCGCTTTGAACATTTCTACTTAAAAAATAGTAAAAATAAAACAATTTTTGGGGTACTTTAGGGTTAGACACTTTAGACCTTTGAATGTCGGATCAACGGTACGACGCCATTCGAATAGAGAAATATTAGCATATGTGGTAGCAAAATGTATAAGAAACATGTAATATTCATTGATATGTTCTATAGTAATTTGCAAATTAATTATAAACGAAACACAAACTAATAAAATTTAAATTTTTTTAATCATTTCATCGCAATTCAAAAATAAGCACATATATCAATTATACAAAAAACAAGGACTATTGTCTGTAAGCATTTCACATAATAATATTGATTAATCATGTACTCTGTCAACACATGTGAAGGCTTTACAAACAAGCTATTACTGACCAAAAACATTAGAGATCCAAAATAACAATAATAAGAAGTCATAAAACATGATCCTACAGTATGCTTATATTCAACTTGAACGTGGGTATTTTTTTCCTTATTTTCAAAATTCTTTCTAAATTTGCAGGCGTGCGCCGTTTTGAATTAACTGGCAACATTTAATAATAATAATAATAATAATAACAAAGCAATTATATAGCGCAGTTTTGTGTTATTTCACTTCAAGTGCACTTTACTATAAATAAACTTAAAAAAGATTAAATAACTCCATTCAGTGGTATTCCTACAGAGCTACTTTTACATACTATTTATAGATTCTTAACATGTTACATACATTCTTGTTTATTCTTAATACTCCTACACTACTCATTAGGTGCATATTCACAAAAAAAATTACAAAATATTATACAGTACACATATGGCTATACAAAAATAACACTACAAAAATAGTACCATTTTAAGACAGGAGTCGGGTTATGTTCAGCAATAACGGACTTAAAAATTAAAAAATATATATACGGAGGAAACCGAAACCAAACAACTACCAGAGGCTTGAGGAAATGACTTTTTATAATAAATTGAAGAGAAATTAAAATATATAGACAGTAGGATTTTTTAAATAAGTTTGTTTTTAAAGCCCGGTTAAATTCAGTCAATTTCTGGATATTAGTAAGAGCTAGGGGAAATTTATTCAAATGAGAGGGCCATTTAAACGAAAAGAGCGATCATAGTAGACGGCTCGATTTGACCTTGAAAATTCAATTAGACGATTAGTAGCATCTAGATCTGCTGACCTCAGAGTAAGCTGTCTATCACTTAAGTCCTGTCGGATGCATAGTTCAGATATATAGGCTGGCGCCATTCCCTGCAATGCTTCGTAATTTGGTCAGTAATGGTCAGTAATTTACCATTGGGTACCTATGTACTGCAATGAATTCTTTTTAATTCTGCTAGTTATTTACTTGTTTTTACGCGTGAATAACCTTATAAAGTCTTGAAGGTGTTTTTTCATGTAAGCCACTAATACATATGAGCGTATGATAAATAGCCAAAAATATCAAAAATAAAGATTGACCGTTGAACTTTAAAACGAAGATCTAAATGGGTGGACAATTTTCTAATAAGGTAACGTTTTTTGCCACAAATCAAAATGAAGCTTACATTTTTCAATAATAACACTATAACCTGATTGGAATAACCTGACAAATCTCAAAAACCAAAGTGTTTTGAAAATTTGTGGTAGTTTGTAAAAAGACAGAATCAGAAAAATAGGCAGTAAAGCGTTGATTACATGCTTACATGATTACAGGAGATTATTAAAGCTAAAGTTATACATATTTTATAATAAAATAATGTAATAAGGAAACTTAAAAAAAAACTTTTTTATTACAGCATCATTAAAAAAATAACCTTGTTCACATTAATTCAAACATATGAGAGCTTACATTCTGCTTCACAACAATCAAAAGCTGTTATATAACCCCGAAGAGATTGAATACTGTTTAAATATAATTATGTGTATTTTAATAATAATGCTTTAAATCCGGGTCCGAGTCGATTCTGTGGAACAACTTTTCTTGACTGAAGTTTTCGTTTACGAGTAAGTGTGACGTTTGACTACATAAAAGTCCTAAGTCTATTTCAAAATATTCGGTCGTTACGGGGTTATAATCAGCTGTTTATTATATTTTTAAGTGCACCGAAGTGTAAACCCGGCTCCAATAATTTTTCAACCCTTTAGTTACCAAAAAGAAAGAATTTATAACATAGAAATCGAGAAGCTCAGACCGAATTTTTTTGGGTTCTCTTCGCGATGTGATTCATCAGTTTGCCACTTGCACCACTAGTTTACGAACACCGTGTATAAAACCCCGCACCTCTTTCGTTTTCGTTTTTCAAGTTGGCAACGCACGGAGCTCGAAATTTGATCGTGTCGCAATAGAAGCCAAATGACGACGGTATTCTGTTTTTGTTCCCAGTACGTTGCGTATCTGTTATTTTTAAATCTGCGAATTTTACGATTTATTGCTTCCCGTGGCCTTAGAGGTCCACTTAAATTATACTGTTCCTTTTTAAAAAACTACCCTATATTGAATTTAATTCACTCCCGTATCTTATTCCGATGTTGAGATACTGGATAAATAAAAAAAAAACATGTGAAAAAGCATACATCCCTCCAAATTTATATATAATTATGCCTTACTCCATCTGTCCCTAGGCATTTAGAAGTTAATATATCATATTTAACAAAAAATCTTTAAAAAAAAACCCAAAACATAAATGATGTTTTAATTTGTATAAGTGATGTTATAAATGAAAGTGGTGTTTTTTTCCAGGTTAAAGGATTAGAGCGTTCTTTGAAAATATACGGCCTAAAGGATTAGAGCCTTTTTTGATAATATATATTTAATATATATATATATATAATATAGTTTAAGATAATTCTTAGCAATTTTACAGGCACTTTTGAGAAAATCATACCAAGGGCGTTTCGTAATAATACTATAGAGGATTAATTCGGTGGGATTTGAAGTAAAGCCGGTCTATAATAAATAATTATAACTCAGTATCGCCAAGCCACTAGCGCTGCTTATGTTAAGATGGTTTCAATATAAATATATCCCTTTCATAATAATACACGCAAAAAATGTAATTTATTTTGTATAATATCTATGTAAATGTAAAAGAAGGACAAATATTATTCAGGGATTCTTATTATCGGTTTGGTGGTAATCAAAGATCATTTCCGAGTCTGATCCATAATTTCCCGAGAGGACAGAATTTTATCTGGAAAGGATTTTATTACCAGTACCTTCGAGAGGCTTGCTATTTCTCGGTTTGTGCAATGTGCTCTATTCCGATTCAAATCCCATCTTCCAATTAGGGAGGAATATTTAGTATTGACAAGATGATTTGCGTCTTTTGCTTTAATTTATTTGTTAACTATTTAAGTTTCTTAACCCACAATACGAGTATATGAATAATTCGTTTTGAATTATAACCGGTTTAACAGAAAGGCAGGTTTAACCATACTGAAGAAAGTTTCCATATTAACGAAATGACTGCACACTTTCTGTGTCTTAAAGTTATAATGATATTATATCTGTACATGAGTGTAAATTATTATTTACCACGGGCTTCACAGATATCACGTAATGAACTACCTAGTAATTTGAAGTACAAGGGCGGTTTGATAGGTTCGTAAAATATGGTAAGTTAAATACTTTTTTTTTCGAAATACACAATTTTATATCTCCTCAACCTTGTCTCCTTTGAGAACTACACCGAACTCATTATAGTAGAGTGACCCTCCTATTTTTGCAGCCCCGCTAAAAAAAGTTTTTGCTGCAAAGCACCGTAAAATAGTAATTAATGGAATTCATTCTTATTCTCTCCGATTCACTTATTTATTTATTTATGCTTAGTTTTTGCACTTACGTGTAAAGGATCCATTTACAAAAACTAAGGATACATAAAACATAAAATTAAAAAAAATCCTCAAATGATCAATAATACAATCAGAGGTAAGAGACATAAGAGAAACAGAGAGGGACACAATTGATACCTATTCTAATTAGCTTAATCACTGTTACATATTTTTAAGCAATAGCAGGACAAAAATACTGACATTAGCACACTAAATCTCATTATAGAGTTGACATATTTGAGACAAAGGGCTAAAATGCACAATAGCATTTTGGAATGTGTTATGGCATCATGGCAATTGGAATTAGAAATGTTTATTTTAATATTGCTAGGACCTAATGCAGTATCGTGATGATCATGAATTATTTTATGTATACATATTAAATCAATTGTCTTCTAATTTTAAGTGAATTGATCTTTAAGTATTCGAGACGTTCGTCGTATGATCTAAGATGGTCATGTTTAGCATTTTTTTAAATAATTATAAATATATATATATATGTATTTTTAGAATAATGATTTCCGAATAGTGCTTCCATATTAATTCTAGAGTTAGAATTGATCAAGGGCCATTGAATAATTTAAATATTCCATGAATAAATCCCATAATGTTTAATGATTTCCACTTAACATCGTTAATGCGTACATCAAATATGAATTTAGAATCGAGAGTGATTCTAGATGGAAGAAACTTTTTTAGAATCGTTAGTAACGTGGAAAAAATTCTTTCTAATCCTATTTCGAGAGAATATTAAAGTATTTTCTTCAAACGATTGGTAAGGAACACTTAAGGTATTTAAATAATAACAACTATTCTGAATTTGCAAATCATATTTTAGAAACCAATCATTCATTTGATATAACAACCGGCTTACAATTAGATAAATTTGAAATTTTAGAAATAAAAAAGTATTAATAGCGAATTAAATTTAATAAATAATCAAACTTTTTTTTAAAAATAGCTTTCTTTTAAATTTATTTTCATATTAATATTAATAATAATAATATATTTTTATTTTAATTTCTATTATAAATGTATTAGTTAATGTTTTATAATTATTTGGATATTAGCATTTTTGATCAATTACTTAATTTAATTACCTACTTTAATTCATTTCTGTTTATGCCTATATTTTGTATATTTATAAATTTTTAATATATTTTTAAATTATTGTTCTAATTTTTATCATTTGTCTTTACTTGAAATTATTCTTTAGTATTCATATATTCCTGAGGATGATAGCATTGCTATCGAAACATGTAGAGATATTTATTTATTTTTATAAAAGTGGTGTTAACAAAGTACATTTTTAATTATTTAATGAATACTAAAATGTATGAAGTGCACACCATTGACAATACACTAGTTATTGAGTGTATCGAGGTCATTTTGAAGCAGTCGATGATCGGAAACAGACTTAATCAATGAACAAATTTAAAATCATCAATAGCACAATCACAGTTTTATTTTGTACAAATGTAATTTATGAATATTTACAATATAAACATTTATTCGTCGAAATTTTCGCCCCGCTGTGACAATCTTTCAGTTTTGGGAACAAGAAAGAGTTGCATCAGGTCAGATCCGGAGAATATGGTGAAACCGGAATTAATTCGAAAACCAAATGATGGAATTTTATAATTGCAGTGGCCGACCTGTGGGCCTGGGTGTTGTCGTGGAGGGAGATAACTTTTTGAGTAGCGAACTTATTTTTTTTACTTCAATTCATCTTTCGAATGGTTCGATACTTCGGAATTATCTGCTCACATGATTAACTTGCCATTTTAAAAATACTTGATCATGATCCCTTGGGAATGGGTCCTAGACCTAGAAAACCGTGAACATAACTTTATATGCCAGTGCAACAGCTACCGAGACCTTCTTTGGCGACGATACACCTAGTGAGGTCCACTGTTTTGACTATTTTTTAGACTCCGTCGTGTAGTAATGTATCTCGCTCACAGTTATAAATTTCCAAAAAGGTCGCAATTAAAATCATTAAACACTGCTTTGAGATGTTCATCCGATTGCGTTTTGGTGAACAGTCAGTGAGTGCACAATCCATCGCGCGGACAGTTTTTTAATGCCTAAATTTTCATAAAGGATTTTATATTCACATCCAGCAAAGGCATCTCAGGTGTAAACTATTCTGAGAATTTCCGGAATTGAATACTCGAATTTCTAAAACGAAACCATATAATTTTTCAACGGTTTCGGGTGCGGTGCATCGTTTGTGCAAGGATTGTGCTCATACGACCACGATTAACTTCATTAATCTAGTGATGAACAATCTTAAACTCGGTTTCAATCCGTGTGGCCAGTGTCTTCTTCAAATATTTTTTTCTTGGACAGTACGTTCCGCATTTTTCTCCCTGGTTACGAAAAAACAGTGACAAGTGCCGCGATTCTGACGATAGTCAATCTACTTTTGTATTTGATTGAAATTTTATCAGACTTTTTCCGATGAATCATAATTACGAACGGTGAAAACTGTTTTTATTTTGTGGGGCCCATCTCAAATAAAGTACAAAACTATTGAAACCGCCCTTCCTACCTAAGTACTAAGTACATACTGTGGTACTGAAAGCTCCACTATAAAACCTCTCGATCTGCTTCTTGCGCATTTTGAGAAATATTAAGAGCTTACACCGGTGAGGTAGAAGCACCTACTTCAGAATGTTTTAAGTGTCATTGAAAATATCAAAATGTTATGTGCTGATCCTCGGTGTATCATAAATGTGGAAAATAATACTATTATTAGGTACATTATTATCACAAATCACCTTCATACAGCCTACAGCGGTGATAAATAACGTCCTGAGCTTTCATTTATGTAAACCATTATATTATTTATATTTCCTATTCAATCGCCCTTTTGAGAACTTTTAAAAAACACTAAATTAATATTTTATGAGTGGAGTTCAAACAAAAAGGTATTGACGACCATTATAACTTTACGGATGTCTCATGATTTGATTATGTTGTACCGAAATGAGTAATTTCAGATTGAGTTTCAATAGTTAACGTGTTATTTAAATCATTGAAAACATTCCTGCCATTACAGGCTTAGTAGTGCGCAGCAGTGCGACACGACGAATGACCAGAAAAAAACTGTTCTCAGTTAGCATTCTTAAAGCAGAGGAAATACAAATATTTTGCAACAAATTGCAAAGGTTGAAATGGCACTGGAAATCTAGTACATTGACTATTTAATTTTTTTCAAGAAAAAATAATGAAAAGTTAAAAATACGAATAAATGACATTATTGTACTGATAAGTACAATAATGTCATTTATTAATATGATTAAGTTATGAGATGTATGTTAAGGTATGATATGTTAAGTTTATTAAATGATATGGATTATTATATTAAGTTATAAGTTAGATAAGGAACTGATTGTAGTATGTTATGGTAAGCTACAAGTGTGTTAAGCTGTATTTTATTGTGCTATGTTATGTTAAGTTTAGTTATGGGTAGTTAAGTAGTCCGTGGAAGGGAATGGCCGACCCAGGTGTCGATGAGGCTCGCTATCCATCACACCGCCAAACCTTCGTTAGCGCGAAGAGGAGGAAGGAACGTGAACAATGTCGAATTGGCACGTGGAATATCAGAGGAGGAATGGAAAGAAAGATGAATGAACTATGTGATACGATGGGAAGGAAAAGTCTGGATGTACTCTGTATAACAGAGAGTATGAAAAGGGCGAGCGGTACGATGCAGCATAATGACACGCTCGTCATCTGGTCTGGGAGACCAGATACAGACAGGGCTTGTCAAGGTGTTGCAGCATTACTGTCTCCTAGAATGGTGGAATGTATGTTGCAATATGAATGTGTAAGTCCGAGAATAATGTGGATCAGATTCAAAATCGGGTTGACAAGAGTGTTTTTAGTTATATGCTATGCTCCTGTCAACTCCGAAAGCGATGAAGTGAAAGATGATTTTTGGACTGGTGTGAGCGATGTGATGAGATTAAAAAATATGAATGAAAGGATTATAATGGTAGGGGATTTGAATGGGTGGGTGGGTGTTAGAAGGGATGGTTTTGAATCAGTTTTAGGTTTATTTGGGGATAAAAGAACGAATGACAATGGAAACAGAATGCTTGAAGTATGTTTAGAGTGGAACCTATTTGTATCAAATACTTTTTTCAATCATAGAGGTATCCATCAATATACGTGGGAAAGAGGAAATGAGAGGTCAATGATTGATTTTGTAGTAATTGACTCTAGGTTGAGAGCCGTCACCGCAGACACCAGAGTTTTCAGAGGGGCTGAGATAGAAACCGACCATTTCCTGGTTGTGTCGAGAGTAAACCTCTTCCGCGGCTGGCGCTCTAAAGTGAAAACGGTGTCGACCTCAACTAGAGTCAAAATAGAAAAATTGCAAAACGATAATGTAAGAAGTAAGTATGAAAATTGTGTAGAGATGAGACTGAATGATAAGGTAATGGACGGTCTAAGCATAGACGAAACATGGGACCACATAAAAGTGAGCCTCTGGGAATCTGCTAGAGAGGTATGTGGAATAAGTACGCAAGGTAGAAAGAAAGGTGATGCATGGTGGGATGATGAGATTAAAGCACTGGTCTCAGAGAAGAAGAAAGCGTGGTTATTTCTGATAGCGACTGGCAGTGTTTCTAGCGAAGAGAGGGATAGAGCCAAAGAAGTTTACAAGGGATGCAAGAAAAGAGTACGTGATGGAGTGAAAGAACGAAAGAAACGCCTGGAAGAGGAAGAGGGGATCAAAATGACAAACCACTTCCAAGAAAATATTAAACTATTTTGGAAGGAGGTCAAAAGGTCACGGAATGGTCCAGAAAGTGGATGTGTGAAAGTGGATGTGTGAAAGTGATAAAATCGAAAGATGGAAAAATGTTGACGAATGAGAAAGAAATAAAAGAGAGATGGATATAATACTTTGAAGAGGTCTTCGAAAACAATCCGAGTGATAGAGATTCCAGTGGCGAGTCAGGTATGAATGACGATGGGGTGAATGTTCCCAATATTAGCATGGATGAAATTAAAAGACCAATTAGATGTATGAAGAATGGTAAGGCTGTTGGTTTCGACAATATTGCTGCTGAATACTTTAAAGGAAATAGCTGTATAATTCTTACATGGTTATGCAAACTTTTTAAGCAGTGTCTAGAGGAGGTTTACACCCCATTAGATTGGAGAAGGGCTGTGATCATGCCTCTATACAAAGGTAAAGGGTCACGCATGGAATGTGGAAATTACAGGGCTATTAGCCTGCTAAGTTCAGTTGGTAAGCTGTATGGTAGGATATTGATTGAAAGGGTACAAATGAAAACAAAGGATAAAATATGGGATGTGCAAGGTGCATTTATGAGTGGAAGGGGGTGCATGGATCAGATTTTCTCGTTGCGTATGCTCACAGAGAAGTTTCTGGCAAAAAAACAGAAACTTTTCTGTGCTTTTGTAGATCTACAAAAAGCATACGACAGAGTTGACAGAAAAAGTTATGGAAGGTGTTGTCTAAGTATGGTGTGAATACAAATCTTATACAGGCAATCGCATCGCTGTACGAGGGAAGCGTTGCATGTGTTAGGCAAACGGTGATTTTACCGGGTGGTTTGACATCACAAAAGGTGTTAAGCAAGGCTGCATAATGTCACCGTGGTTATTCAATCTATACATGGATAATTGTATGCAAGAATTGAAAGAGGTGGGCTTGGGCGCAAAAATGATTGTCTGCGAGTATGTTGCCTGTTGTATGCTGATGATGCGGTGCTGATTGCTAATAGTATGGAAGATCTACAGTCCCTCGTATCTAGGATGAACGAAGTATGTATGAAGAATGAGCCAATGATGAATGTAAGTAAGTCTAAAGTCATGGTGTTTGAAAGAGAGAGTACGAAAACAGTATGCAATATAGTTGTGAATGATGAATACTTGGAGCAGGTAGACGAGTTTGTGTATTTGGGAAGTATGTTTACGAGAGATGGAAAGACTGATAGGGATATTGAAAGAAGGGTGAATGCAGGAAACTCCATTAACGGAGGACTGAACGCGGTTGGCGCAAGCAAAAAGTTGTCCATGGAAGCGAAGCTAGCAGTCCACAATGGAGTGCTGATACCAACCTTGGTGTATGGCAGTGAGGCATGGAACTGGCAGATGAAGGATGAAAGTAAACTGAATGCCGTAGAAATGAGATCTCTGAGACGAATGTGTGGTAAAACCATGTATGATCGTGTGAAAAATATTGAAATTCGTAAAGAATGCAAGGCTGATGTAAGCGTAATGAGTAAGATTAAGAAAAGGACGCTTAGATGGTTTGGGCATGTGGAGCAAATGAGCGAAGAAAGGAGTGTAAGAAGAATAAATGACGCGAATGTGAATGGAAGAAGAAGCCGGGGACACCCGAGGAAGACATGGCACGATCAAGTGAATCAAATACTGAGTCGGGCCATTCCAGAAGTCGGAATAATAGAAGAGAATGCATGAGACAATGTATGGATGTGAATGAAGCAAGAAGTGTATGCCAAGATCGAGTTGTTTGGCGGTCCATCCTCTCTGCCTACCCCTGCGGGGAAACGGCGTGATGGTTAGTTAGTTAGTTAGTTGTACTGACATTTCTGCTGGGCATTCAAGCTGTATTTTGCTAAGTGGTAGCTGAAATGGAGACTGCAATGTATAGAGTATTCTGATTTAGCAGATCAAGTCCGATGTGAAAAACGGAATATGTGTATCTAAAATCAAGCACTTCCAGGTAATATTTTTAAATTTCTTGTAAAAATACGAAAAAGCAAATTTGTGATGAATGATATAATGTTTCTTACCTTGTAGATAATAGAAAGCCTTGCACAGGAACTCTCCGTAGTACCATATCATAGTGATGGCCTTTCCTATCTGCACGGGCATACAGAGAAGCGTCACCAGTAGGTCTGCCAGCGATAGGTTTACCAGGAAAAGGTTGGTCACGCTGAAAAAAAAAAAGTAAACATTTTTTTTAATAATGTCATAATAGTTGGTATGAGGATTCAGATTAAGAAAGTACAACATTTTCATTTAGTACTTTTGGATTTTCCTTTTGATCCCCATATATTTTGGATACTTAGGCTTTCTCGGCAGAATGAGGAAATCTTGTATACGGATTATTATTTATCGTGGATTCCCCTTGACGGTACCACTTTCTTCTTGGGGGTATTTTAAGTAGTTACGTTTACACAACTATGGCTTGCAGTCATAATCCTAATTGATAATACTATGAGATACCTGTTTTTATAATCAATCGACAAAAATATAAGACGGAGAAGCTTTAGTGACTTGTATTCAGAATCGAAACGTCGCTTGAAATGGTATTAGTCGTGTTTGATGACTAGATCTGAATAGTCGGGAACTTACTTTCCAAAACAACTTCTCTCGATCACTTTCCCCTGTACACTTCCCTCAGTTCTACAGCATGCCGCTAATTGGGGATGCCATAGTCCTAGAGTCGCCCACTGGACAATTGGAACCGAGGAGTATAGAACCCTGGTACACTAATCGAGTAGATTACACATATTAGAAATGTCAAAACAAACCAAACTAAGAAGACCACCTGAATTTATATGAGGCACGAGCTTCAATACGCTAATACGAGATTCTTGAAAATATAAACTAGACAATAGGTGATTTTTCACAAAAAAGGCGCTATCCAAGTAATCTAATTATTATCATTAATACACATTATCGTTACTCACCCATAAAACTTTTACCGACTAATTTGAAATATGAAATTCCGTGTGTGTAAATGGTTACATTTAAGCAAGAAAAAATGGATGTATTAATGTTACTCCATTAAAAGTGACATTTTCTGTAAATAATTAATACGACTATATATATAAAACGTTGTAACAAAAAAAATGTTGTCACACAAAGTGGGAAATGGCGCTAGGGTTTGCAGCTGTAAAGCATTGCATCTACAAATATATCGAGTCGGGATTTTCATAAATGCTTGAATACCACTGATAATAATTATTAATGTTACATGACTTACATAACACGCTGCATGAAATAATAAACACACCTTGTTGATTATATTTTACTGAAAAACATAATTAAATACTTCAACACTTTACTAAGCTCCTCCGAAATTAGGTGGAGCTTACTAAAGCAAGTAAAGTAATTACTTAGGGAGCTGGCAGACTTGCCAGCTTTACCGGCCGGTTTTCTTCGGTCGGTGCTGATTTTTATGGCAATATACGAGGTGTGTTCAAAAGGAAAGGTGAATTTTCAATTTTCGCGGGCTGCGTACATTTGATTTTTTTTTTTTTTGTTATGTTGGTACACACATGTTTATCATATGTTAGCATTATCAGCCATTTTGGATCAGTGGTTTTTTTTTTAACATCTGGAAAAATTAGTAGCTGATAGTCAGGCGACGCCAACGTCAAGCCAGAGTCTATGTGGCCAGCGTCCAAGGTTCACAAGTATTAAACATTCCCACACTGATTTTGACTATTATAGGGACACCCGACCAGGTGTTTACAAGGAACTAGTGTAATAACTATCTACTACAGGCCCAAGCCCACGTGCAGTTGATGGTTTCATGTCAGGAATCGGATGATGCAATAATTAGCGGCTGCGTGCTCAAAACACGCACGAAGCTGATGATTTGGTGTCTGGAATCCTAGCGTGAATGCAAGAAAAGGATGCAATAGTAAGTGGCAACGTGCTCGAGGCAAACACGCAGCTGATAGTTCTGTCTCCGGGATTGGAAAGCTAAAGAATAATGGCGGGGCTCGTTTAGCGGGACCAAGCCGTTCCACGCTGCCGGAAATTGAGTGCGTGCCTTTGTTTCATTGGTTGAAAAGCAAAGATGGCCGGCGGAAACTTACCGGATTGGTTGATTATAGTCACGTCATTGCGAGATGTACTGTTTGTTAGCTGATGGAAAGTTAGGGAAGAAGAGGAGGTCAGAAAGGATGAAAGCCCTAAGATGGAAGCCAGTATTACATGTTGGAAAACCCACGTTGGGCGGCAGTGTGGAGGAGGGAATGCTGAGAGCAGGGCCGTGGGCAAATGACAGTCGGAGATAAGGATATTGGTGCGACTTACCCGGTGATAGTGTTTTGGGCGGGTTCCGGCGTCATCTGAACAATAGGTCAGGTTTTGGTACAACATAAAGTCTCCTCTTTCTCAGAGTCATATGAGTCGAACGCAGTCTTATAATTGAAGGAGAGGCATTCTATTCTACTTTAAATGAAGAGATGGCGTACTTTCAGTTCAGAGTTTATTGTGAAGAGAACATAGACATACAGGTTATGTACAGTTGTACGCCAAGTAGTGGCACCTATTCTGTTCTAGAGTTAGACTACTTCTCTCTCTCTCTCTCTCTCTGATGGAATTCTAGACCGGGATAATTAATTAAGACAAACACACAAGTACAACACATGAAAGAGGGAATGTTTGGACAGCTTACTTGAGGATGTTGGTACCGCAACGCCATGGCCGGGTTGTCGGCGTGGGCAGCGTACAAATAGCACAGGCGCTGGATATCTCCACACTGAGTTTAATAGCTAATAACAGGTCACCATCTTAGGTGTTTTAAGGTAAAATAGGAACGATCTGCCAGGGGCTTCAAGCCTTGATGCGATTAACGTTGCCAATCGGACTCAAATGATGTGATAAAAGAACCGAGCCTCGGGCTCCATGGAGCACGCAGGTGTTAGCTTGAATGCTGGACTGGAAGTGGCTGACGGACCGTGGAGTTGCTTGGCGAACTCGCTTCGTTCCATGTGGCCAGTAATGATCTGTTTTAGCCCTCATTGGTTGATTATTGTGACCTTTGGAGGGACGTTCTGTTATTAGCTGCCGTGTGGCAGGCTGTTATATTATTGGATGCCAGACTATATTCCTTGCAACAAGAAGCTAGAATTATTCTATGGTTTTCCTTTTGTTACGTAATATGTTATTGGTTGAGGCGTAACGTTTTGCAATCGAGTGGCTAGAAGTATTTTAGAATCTCCTATTCGTTACATAACAACACTTTACACCAACGGAATCGTGACTCCTGTCACCGATCGCCATGTAAGCTGAATTAATTCACCCTCTTTCATGTGCTGTTAATAATTGTGCCCTTGAATAACATGTCCGGTTGGAGATCTGTCAGAGAGAGATTATCAATACTGCCTTTTGTTGTGAATCCCGTATGTAATTTACCTGCTATTGTTTTGTCCTGTAAATAAACCCCTACTAGAAAGCACACTTCCCATCATTCGAGTAGTTAGTAACCTTTCCCCGACGTAAGGCTGCGGCTGGCCTTCGACTTTGAAATAGGAAATGATACCCTACAAGCTGAGCTAACCACGGTGGAATCTGAGATCAGCCGTTTTTCTGGCCTCGAGGTGAGTTAAACTGCCATCATTTCAACAATATGGAAACGCAAGAAATCATTAAAAACATTAAAGAATTAATAAATAAAATTATTTCCGTAAAAGATTCCAAGATAAAAACATCGTTGGAGCAAAGTTTAATATCCCTGGAAGAAATATTTCAAAGTGAGCGTATCTGTCTACAAAAAAAATCATAGATTTACAAGAGACTATGATTATTAATGACCAACGATACACCAAGAAACTCGAAGAAATTCTAATAAGCAACCAAAAAACATAAGCAGATACAAAACTCAACATTGAACCCAAATACTCAATTTTATTAACATCTAACACCTTAAACGCCGAGAGCATAAAAATAAAAGTTCAAAAAAATATTGATTTAACTAAAATTAAAGTCGGAGTCAACGGAGTTAAAAAAATTGGCGAAAAAAAAAATTATAATGTCGTGCCAAAAAAAAGAAGATGCAGAAATATTAACCAACGAAATAAATAAGATAACTGGAAAGGAGATTTCGGCGGAAGAAATAAAAAAAAAGAAACCGTTCTTGATGTTAAAAAGGCTTCAATGCTAATTGACTGAAGAGGATATTATACATGGAATTATACAACAAAATCAAGAATTAAATCAAGAAGACAAATAATATTAAACTTATTAAAGAGTTAAAACAAACATAATGAAGGTAAAGAAAACGATACCACAAACTACATTATTCAAACAACCGGAAAATTAAGAAGAATATTATTAGACAAAAAAAATATAAATATAAAATTCCAACGAGTGTACGTCGAAGATTGTAACCCACTCACACAATGCTATCACTGCCTTAAGTTCGGCCATACAGCTCAAAGATGTCTCGATAGGACGCAGCCACCCATTTGCCCGCATTGTACTAAGGAACATATACTCTCGAAATGCGAAAACAGAGAAATAAACCCAATTTGCAACAATTGCTGTGTGCAAAATAAAAGATTTAATTTGAACTATTCCACCAAACACCGGGTTGACAGTATAAAATGTCTTTACCGGCAAAAAATGCTTCAAATTGCTAGAGAGCGCATCGACTATGAATAAATATGGTAAATTATATTTCCTCATACTAACTTCAAAATGACTGATTTTATATGTAATGCTATAGATAAAAAAAAATTATAGAAGAAAGATTATACCACTCCATAAGAGATTTAAATCTAATTTGCTCCGATAAAGGATTTACCTTATTTCATACTAATATAAGAAGTATCGAAAAGAACTTGGATGAATTAATAATATCTTTAAAAGTATTAAATTATTTTTCGGACATTATAGTGTTAACAGAAACACATTCCGCCGGCGAACTGAATTATAATCTTCCGGGATTCTCTTACTATACAACAACAACAAAGTTAAACAAAAACAGTGGTATTGCAATATTCATATCTAACCGCCATAACGTACTCAACATTAAAGAGATACACAATATTCATAATGTTAACCAATTAAATATTGAGTTTTAAGACCAAAATAAATATTATAATATTATTGCCGTTTATCGCACTCATGCATCAGTAATATCATAATTTATAAATGAATTAAAAATATTTTATTAAATTTTAGAAATAAAAATAATATTATTGTTGGAGATATGAACTTAAATATTGCAAAAGAATACTCTAGTAAGGATAAAGATAATTATCTAAACATGTTAGCGGAACTTAATTATTTACCGTGCATAAATTCATATACTAGAAACGTTCGAGGTCAACGACCTTCATGTTTAGATCATATATTTACAAATATTTCTGATATCCAAAATATTATATCCGCTGTCATTCATACAACTATCACTTATCATTATTCATGCATATTTAATTATAAATTCTGTAATCCAACTTTTCCACCATTTAAACAAGAAAATCTTTCAAAAAAAGTACTTAACATGGATACGTTAAAATGTAAATTAGAAGTAGAAAATTGGCTCGATCAATGTAATGATGTCAATGTTTGTTGTAAAATGTTTGAAGAAAAATTATCTAAATTCATAAATGACTCAACAAATAATATCATATCCAAATCCAAACTACCTTACTTCAAACCTACAAAACCATGGATAACTCACGGTTTAATAGTATCCGTACGTCATAAGCAAGCTCTTTATAGATTAACTAATCAACAACCAAATAATGAACATTTACAGAAACATTTTAAAGCATATAAAAATAAACTCTCATATATCATAAACATACAAAAGAAAGCTATTATAAACAGAAGTTGATACAGGTTGAAAATGACAAAGGAGTATGGACGATTATAAATGAGATAATGGAAAAAAAAAGTATAAAAACAATGAAATCAGCTCTATTATTCATGATAATTCGAAAACATGTTGCAAAGAGAACCCTTTAAAAGCGGCAAATATATTTAACGAATTCTTTGCAAATATAGGAGAAAATCTTGCCAATCTCATACACAAAGATCCAAATATAACAATTCCAGACTGTAATGTCAACATTTCAACTCACCACAGAGGACGAAATAGTAACTATTATAAACGGCATGAAAGGAGGTTCTGCCCCAGGTTTTGATAGAATTACAATTAACATTTAAAAAAATATTAAAAACAAAATTTCTAAACCGTTAATGCATATAATCAACACAAGTTTCCAATGCGGAGTATTTCCATGTAATTACAAACAAACTACCATAACTCCAATATTTAAGTCTGGTAATCCCGAAGATGTTGATAATTACCGTCCCATTTCAGTAATCTCAAATATTGCAAAAATTTTTGAAAAACTTGTAAAAAAAAGATTTAACCAGTTTATAAAATGTAATAGCATAATTCACGAAAATCAATTCGGCTTTATGGAAAGTAGAAGAACACAGGATGCAATTTCAAAATTAACTAGCCTTATTCACACTTCATTAGATAAATCACTAAAATGCCTTGGAATTTTTATAGATCTCAAAAAAGTGTTTGATAGCATATCTCATGACAAACTTATAATTAAATTAAGCAACATTGGAATAAATAGTACAGCTCTGGAATGGATAAAAAGCTATCTTTTCAAACGTCCTCAAGTGGTAAAATAAACGAGGTACTTAGTCATAAAAAAACAAGTAATTTTGGCATACCTCAAGGTACAGTACTGGGACCTCTACTTTTTATCATCTATGTAAATGACATATTCATGCAAAAGCTAAACGGAAAATAATATCTTATGCTGACGACACTGTCATAATAATTGAAGGTACTGACTAGAATTCTATTAACAAGCTAGCAAATACTGATATTAATATATTAAAAAATTGGTTCGATAATAATCTACTCTCCCTTAACACTGGAAAAACAATATTTATTCCTTTCTCTATCAATAAATTTAAATCAAAACCAGAAATAAAAATTATAATACACCAAAGTAACTGCAACAGAATCAATTGTAATCAAGCATGTTCTATACTTAGTCCAACTTCCAAAATTAAATACCTTGGTGTATATATAGACCAGCATTTTAAATGGAAAACACATATTTGTGAACTTGTTAAACGAATTAGAAAATGTATATATATATTTATAAGACTAAGAAATATTCTTAGACTAGAAAACCTAAAAAGAGTGTACTATGCAATTGTTCAGTCTATTTTACAATATGGAATTATTGGCTGGGGGGGAACATATGATAATATTTTAAGTCCACTTAAAATAATTCAAAGATTGATAATAAAGGTAATTTTAAAAAAACCATCATCATTTTCCACTGAAAAGGTTTTTACAATATTCAATGTACCTACAGTAGATAAAATTTATAAAAATTGTTACATAACGCAAATAGTCCATAAAACTAGCCGCTCGTTAGACAACAGCGCCTCAAGCGGCCGAAAGCAAGACCTCGCAAAAAGAAACATCCGACGCTCTGCCCAACACACGGCCATTCCCCGCCCGGAGGCCGCCTCGGCAACACACTAACTCGCCTGCTCTGAAGATGGCCTCCCAGCCCGCCGCCATCTACGTCTCGCAGAGTAGCACGCGAGCAACTATCTAAGATGGCTGATAATTGCTTCAATGGAAACCCCAATTGCCAACAACCAAAACCGTGAGCTGTCTTTACATTTTTCCCTGTGTTGGTGTTGTAATTTATTCAAGTCACAGTTTACATGCCCGTTGTAGAGAATTATCAGAGAGAATTTGCCCGTAACATTATTGTGAGGTTAGGTTAGCCTACTGTTCACCATAACTACATTCACCATGTCTATACCTTCCTCATAATTAAACAACTGAGTTTGAAAGCATACGGGAGTTTCATTTAACAAAGTATTCGAGTCTGGTTCCCAATTATAAGACCGCCTGTCGGCCCACGATCCTGCAGAGGAGCTCCTAGGCCTGCCGAAACTGAGCTAGTCAAAGGTCCAGAGCCGAGCTCCCTGGAAGAAACCCCCTCACCGGGTAAGTCCGTACCAATGCTCTGTCTCCCGTAACTGCACTTACCCAACCATCCTCCTCTCCTTTTCCCGCCTTCCCGCTCCCAGTCAAATCCATATTATTACAAAATATGCAATTATTCAAAGCTTTAAAGAAAAAACGTTAAATAAATTACAATTTAATATATCCGCAAGGTATCAGCAGAACATTAAAATCCCGCCATTCAATACTAAGCATACGCAAAACACATACCTATATCTAGGAATAACTTTTTTTAACAATCTGCCATTTGATCTTAAAATTATAGAAAATATCCATAAATTTCAACATAGATTAAAAAATTACCTCAAACTACTGTAACAATTTTTTTTTAATTTTATTTTTTTATTATTAGATTTTTTTGTCTTTTATTATTATCTTCTCTTCTTTTCTTCTACTTTCTTTTCATTTCTTTTCTTTTCTTTAATACCATTACTAGTGATAAATTACAAAATTTACACGACAAATTCATATTTTCCTGCTATTGTACAACAATATTTCAAGTTATGATCTTATTAACTAAACGATAATCACTCACCAAACACAAGAACCTTGTTCCTTTATGCTGAGGAATAGCTATATTATATTTTTGTTACACTATATGAATCATGTCTTATTTATATACTCTCTGTAAAAAAAAAAAATTATCATATTAAATAAAAAAAATAAAAAATAAAAAATTCACCAGCACTCTTCTCCCCCTGTCTTACTTAGTTACACTGTCGAGTACATCTTTTACCCCTTGAAACACTAGGCTCCAACGCGGGGATTCATTCATTTCCCTATTGTTACAATAACAGCCAACTTGGGGCCCCATCCTCTCCTCCTTCCTTACAGTGTCTAGTCCTTTTTCCCCTTTCCCCATTGTTACAATGTTCCTGATCAGGATAGCTTCTCTTTCTAAACATGTTGATATATATATATATATATATTAATAAAGTTGTGATTACAAAGTAATTTTTATTCAATTTATTTTTTTTTATAACTTATTTGAAAACCTAAGTTTGTAAACCTCATTGTAATATTTAATCATTGAAGAAGATAATATTAACACATCCCAAATGAATCACGAAACCGAAAAAACAACAGAAAATAAAAACATTTCAGTCGCATCTGGGACTCGAACCCAGGACTTCTACCTATCCGGGCTAACCGCTTAACCAACTAAGCTAATGAGACCAGTTCAATTTACGCCATTTACACCTATATCATACTTCAAGTTCAAGACTTGTTAATATTATCCTCCATTTTTTTATAAATCCCATATTATTGGCTGCTATCCTTATGATGATTGCAAAGTTTCATCCCGAACTCAATTGCAATCGGAATAGAGTCTCGAGTATACCTACCCGATTTTTATTTATATGAGACATCTATTGACTTATTTTACAAGTCTGGAAAGAAATATTCAATTTTTTTTATTTTTATAACTTATTAAAGTTTGTAAATCTCACTGTAATATTTAATCATTGAAAAAGATAATATTAACACATCCCAAATGAACAGCGAAACCGAAAAAACAACAGAAATTAAAAGCATTTCAGTCGCATCTGGGACTCGAAACCAGGACCTCTACCTATCCGGGGTAACCGCTTAACCAACTTAGCTAATGAGACCAGTTCAATTTACGCTATTTACAACGATCTCATACTTAACGTTACCCCGGATAGGTAGAGGTCCTGGGTGCCAAAAATAAATAATTCACACAATGAGAGTCATGTTTGGTACCTTTCTATGGTTTCAAATATTAAATTCTATAAACAACGTCTGCATGACAATTCCACATTTCTTTTCTTACATAATTATAACAGTAATAATGTTCGTCACTAATCCATTGTAAAAAGGACGAGATTAAAAGCCTTGTTAGAGCACCTCGTATATTTATCAAAGAAATACATTCATCGTCAACAAATTGGTGTTATATCTATCAATTTTAATAACTCACTTGCGTCAACTTTTCTGATTAATCCAATTCTTCCAAATATAGTCCAAGATTTATAACCTTGGACCAGATCGAGGACTCCCGGCGCAGACAAATACAAATTTCTGAAACGTAATTCCAAGCTATTTATGTATTCCTAATTGTACAAGTGAACTTGCCATAACGGGCACAGTTCCCTCCCACTAGGCGCTAGACATGTAAGATCCTAAGTTAAAAGCGCATTTATTGAAATCTGTCATCTTTAAAATCGACGGGTTGTAGTATGCATTGTCTGCATCACCACGTAAAATAAAGCATCTTAAAATATAATTATTTCTCATGAGATATACGATTGTTCTGTATACTCAAGTACAACAATGTATTTTCAACTCCTTCCTATTTCCCTTACCGCACGCTAATTGCCCACCAATGCATACCATGTTACCTCTGTGGTCGCCCTCGCCCCCCGAGTAACTCCCATACTCCGAGCAGGGTAATATGTCTAACTTTTGGGATTTACTGCTATACAATGAAATGAACGGTACTATCTCAATGTATGTAGTAGTAAAGTATATTTCCCTTTCCGAGGATGAAAGCAAGAAAACTTAATTATGCAAAAAGCATTTCGCAAAAAGTGAATGATTATCCTCTTCCATCCTTTTATAATCAAGATAGAGTGTGAAAAAAAAGTAAAACCCATTTATATTTTTATAGCGGCGGAAATTAACCCCTCTCACCTCAACATTAGGTGCATATTTCATAACACTATGGAGACGGTCCCGGACACAATTAATACTATTGAATAATGTATTTTCGAATGCCGGTCCGTCACTCATTTCAAATTCAATTTCCAGAACGGATTTATGATATCAAAATTTTAAGGAATAAGACATGCAGGTGGGAGTAGGTAGGTTCTTGATCAAACCTGTGTAATTTTATAAAATTTGATGGAACTTTCGATTATGTGGTTATACTTTTTCACTGGAAGAACTGGGTTTGGAAATTTTCTTTCAATGGTATGTATGAGAGGGATGGACGTTGCAAAACGTGGAGGCAAATAGTAAGAAGAGATACTATTAGCTCCAGGAAGGGAAGGGCGGACAGTGAGAGCTAGGAAGAATTAGAAAGGAGTTCGACTAGATCAGTGACGTAGTTGTATGAAGATTTCATCAATAGATTTAAAACATCCCTATAAGCGCACACAATTAATATGTTCCATGTAATTATATATAAATTGAAAAGTCGACTAGAGATTAATATGACATTTGAGAAACAGAGCTCTCAAGAAATCCTACTGGAGACGTTGATGAATATAAAAAAAAAACGGAAATTGATATTGTTTGAAAAACTGTGATCCGCGGAAGGAAAACACAGACGGCTAAATCTTAGGATTTGATAGAAATTATCTGAATACTTTCTTGGTGGTTTGAGGGTTTACAACTAAAATATATTGTTGAATATCAATATTATGGTAAGTGGTGGCGTAAGCAATCCAAAGGGTATTTATTCTCTGAAAATATCAACCCTAGGTAACACGTGACTGCTACGCAAGGAACGAAGACAATTAAACGCTTGTATTAACCTTCCAAGGAAACTTAAAATATTTCAACTTCAAATTTTGAATGCTTTAAAACATTACTAGCGTTTTGCCCATTGCACCTGAAAGGGTGATTATGTTATTATTCCCATATGTAAATTCATAATTTAATGCTTGCAAATTGATACTTGACTCTATTTGTCTTCATTATCAGCTAATCAGTTATTGGGGAAGCGTAAAGAAAAAGTAAAGCGAAGTAGAGTGTACTAAAAAGTGAAATGTAGTGATTCAGTGTCCTGGCTTTGAGATTAAAGTGGTTTTGGTTCAAAGTGGTCCGCGTAAATGAAACTCTATTATTGAAGGTCTACGCAAATGTCTACCTTAGTGAAGTTACGTATGAATAAATCGAACAAGTTCGAATTATTTGAAATTATAATCGGTTACACAAATGCTGGTCACGCCATAATAGATCCTATTGGAGAGCGAGATGTGGGAGAAGGCGAGTAAAAAAATCAAACAATTTGAAAAATAACACTGCAGATGAATTTAGAGTAGTAAAATACATAGATGGGCAAACTTATTTAACAATATATTTCGATAATTTATTATATGTTAGTTTTGATGTGGGTCAAATCTGCAAAATATTAAAATTTTCTGCAGAGCAAATTCCACTATACATTTACATCTTCTTCCTTTTCGTGTGGTCGAGGATAGTTGGTAGAGGTCATAGTAGGATGCTGAACATAGTGGGACGGTATCGGAAGTCACTTGATTCAGTATAGATGTGCCATAGGAAAACTGACAAAAAACTGAAAAGTGAAAAGGGGACATTCTTCCAAGATGTGTTCTGTTGTTGGAATTTGTCCACATTCACAAAGTTCGGAATCCTTTAGAACCCATTTATGAATCATATACGCACAACGGCTGTGATTGAACTGGATGCGGTTTAATGAGGTCCAGATCTTCAGGGGGAGAGAGAACTCTGACAATTTAATATTAGGATCTACAAATCGGTTGTTTTTCACGTCCGAGGTCTGCCACTGAGTTTTCCACTAAGGGTTACAATTAAAATATTCACAATAAGAATTTATTTAGGCAGGTACAGTTATAATTACATTGATAATAATTGCAGAAATCATAAAGATTTAAATGTATTCAATTATTTCGGTATGAAAACACATTTTGTTTCAATTTTAGGTATATTTTTCCTGAAGTTTATGATTTTGTCCTGAAGTTTATGAGTTTCTTACCACACACTTTTGAAGATGCTTCAGTCACAAACTTCACACAACGTTCTACCGATTAAAATTTGATTAACATGGAAATGACTTTTGAAGATAGGTTAAGTTTCTCTACTTCTTCTTTCGCTACATCTTTCAAAATGGGAAGATATGTGATTAGCATAACTTGCCAAGATATATCAATGTAGGATTGCGGGTTAAAATTCAATGCTGGTACTTTAAATGTTCGGTGTTCTGTCCGGGATAACTCTCTCCCTTTCAATAAATGCCTTATCCCAAGTTCTTTGATGGTAAGCTATTTATCGAACATCATTGAAAAGATTAAATTTCCAGGATGAGCATAGTAAACATTTCGCTGTAGCATGCAGGATTAATTATTATACTGTACGTATGCTCACCATAAAAAAATGGAAAGCCACTGGTGACCAACGTGAGTATGAAATGTTCAGTAAACTCAGAACAGTTGTGAGACGAAATGTTTATATAGCATTTCGTACATATGTTAATTCTATAGAGAGTGATATCAAGCATGATTCTCATTTTGGGACTACGTCAAATTACTGCATTAGGACGGTGGTATAACGGACACCATGATGCATGGTGATAGAAAAGTTAGAGGAGCGGATATAGCCAATACGTTTGCGACCTATTTCCAATCCGTGTATAGTAATGAGCCTCCATTACTAAATCCCAATACTGCTGCTAAGATGAATGTAAAGAGAGCCCAGAACATTGATATAAATCATATAGACGAATCAGATGTAAAAT
This sequence comes from Halesus radiatus, assembly GCA_022606495.2. Lineage (NCBI taxonomy): Eukaryota > Metazoa > Arthropoda > Insecta > Trichoptera > Limnephilidae > Halesus > Halesus radiatus. Next base: position 48,406 of record JAHDVE020001412.1, read on the forward strand.
CTTTCATTACAAAAATGAAACATACGCATTCACTTGGTCCTGATTTTTTACCAGTCTTTTTTCTGAAAGGATGTGTTGATGTTTTAAAGCTGCCACTAAGCGTCATATTCAACCTCTCTTTAGAAACTGGTATATTTCCAGACTCCTGGAAAGTCTAGAAGAAAAATTTGTCCTATCTTCAAAAGCGGTTCAAGTACATCTGTGGAAAATTTCAGACTGGTGGTCATTCTCTCTGCACCGGAAAAGCTGTTCGAGTCAATACTCCTCAAACACATGCTGTCTCAAGTAGAGCCGTTTATAATATCGGAACAGCATGGGTTTAGAAAGGGCCGATCAACAGACACGAACCTGCTGGTACTCACAGATTATATATCCAAATCCTTAGATAAAGGCTTACAAGTTGATTGCTCATACAATGATTTTTCGAAGGCCGTTGATACTGTAAATCATGATATCTTATTAAATAAACTGTCAAAGATAGGTTTTTCTTTACGGTTTATAATATTCTTTGCCAGCTATTTTACTGGAAGAAAACAATTTGTATCGCATGGAATATTTTGGTCTAAATTATTTCCTGTGCTCTCTGGAGTTCCTCAGGGCTCTAATTTAGGCCACCTCCTCTTTTCTATTTTTATTAACGACATCGCAGAGAGTATTCTGCATTCCAGGTTTCTTTTTTTCGCTGATGACCTAAAACTGTTCTTAGAAATATTAACTTTAGAAGACTGCAATCGACTCCAATCGGATATTGATAGAATTATTGATTGGAGTAAGAGAAATCAGATTGAGTTCAATATTTCTAAATGTTTCATTCTTTCTTTCACAAGGGCGTGTCATACTTGGTTTTATCGGTATAATATGAGCGCCCGAAGTTTAAAACGTGTCTCCACTATGAAAGATCTTGGTATCGTGTTTGAAAGTAGGCTGACATTTCAAGCTCATATTAAAGTCACCTGTGGTACTTCATTAAAAATGCTGGGTTTTGTCCTACGTACTGCAAGGAATTTTAAAGACACTCAGGTTCTCATAATTTTATCTAACAAAATTAGTAAGGAGTAGGCTTGAGAGTGGGTCGGTGGTTTGGAGCCCACATCAGGTGAAATATTCCCTCATGTTGGAAAGAGTTCAGAAGAAAATTTTGAGATTTATTTATTTGAGGGAGTATGGCTACTACCCGTGGCTCTATCCTACCGATTTTTTTTTAGGTATTCTCGGAATGAACCATCTGCGGGTCAGAAGGGATGTACACGTTGTGACAAAATTCTTCAGACTGATTCGCGGATGGTTCGAAAATTCGGCTATCATGGAGAGCATTCATTTCTATGTTCCCGATGGCTATCTCCGTCACCGAAAGCATAGACTGTTTTATCTCCCGGCCTACAGGACCAACATACCAATGTTCATGCCTGTGGGGAGGGAAATCTTGCTGTTAAATAGAATCACTTCGGATATCGACATATTTAACATCAATGAAGTTGCATTTAAACATAAGGCTTTATTGATACTTATATAATACCAGTATGCCTTGAATGCAATTTACTGAGATTATGTGTCTTCCTTCTTTTTTAAATTTTTTTTATTACTTTTTATAAGTAATTATTTTTGTTGTACACCCTGTATTATCTTTAAAAATGCATAAATATGTTAATTTTGTAAAATTTTTAAAGGAATAAAGAATTTAATTGAAAATTGCTTTTAATTCGTCCGGAAGACAGCGTGGACAGTTGTTCATGTTAAAAATATGCTTCGCAACATCTTTGCACAACCCATATAGTTTTATATTAAACCACATAGGAACGTATGGACTCATGATATGGCACATCTGTTCTGAACCAAGTGACTCTCGGTGCCGTCGACTGGCTGAAAAACCTTAGGATCCCACTATGACCTTCACCATACGAAGATTTTCAAGCATTTATTAACTCATTTGCTATTTGGGAGCGGCCCACGAGCGTTGTGTAACTCGTCAATATGAAGCTCTTTAAAAGCCTCAATATAAGGAGCCGAAAATATGAATTATTCCCGTAAGATGAAAAAACATAGGGAAGGCTGCAGCAGAGATAGAGTGATGACGTCAGATGCGGAGGGGTAAAGTGGAACTCCGCGCTACAAAACAGAGAGAATGGAAACGAAGCCTATTCCCAGCACCAACCGGGGAGAAAAATATTTAATAAGGGGAGAACGATGTACTCTTTACACTTCTATACTTTTTTGTGGAAATGTATTCTCCGGTAACATAAATCAAATTTTTCTATTAAAACTTCGGAGACCAACTGAAAGTGTGAGAAACTCATTTTGTACTGGGCATTGTGAACAAAAATGAAAATTGATGTGTTGAAGTTCGAATGAATAATTCCCCCATTAAAGACTCAAGTTCCTTTCGAAATCAAATGATAGCTTTTTGGGTACATACACAAATAGAATTTTAATTTAGTCCATTTACAATGTTAAGTATTTATTGTGGGACAATGAATAACACTCATCATTTTTGTTGACATTGGTAGTTTATTTTCACCAGGTTAGTATTTTCGTGGGAGGAATTCTAACAAGCGAGGTAATGGCTTAATTTACGACAGATTATTTTTCTTCTGATACCCTCTACTGTCGGTTAGCTGTCATGAGAATATCTTTACCCCCCATGATGCATGAATAGAAAAATTCATTCCCTTTCATCTAATTTTGAGAAAATCATTTTGTTTCAGATGTTCTGTTTACAATTATTGTAAAAATCTCATAGAAATGTTTGTAATTGACATTATCACCACCATGTCATTATTGTTACACTTCGTTGAATGAATGCTATTTTCGACAAAAGAGCTATCGTAGCTTAACTTTCTTCATGTTTGAGTCGAAGTTGGGATGTTGTCGAATCTGTTTTCGTTTTACTCAAAAACAATTTGTGAATTATGTCATTTGCAGAGTTTCCATGGCTGGATGTAGTGATATTGAATGATATTCGTTGTAAAAACCTTTTTAAATTATTTAAATACGTAAGAGTTATCTATAAATATGATAGCCTTTATAAATAAGCATTGAAGTTACGCACCAACAAATGTTAAAATAAAAAGTTTTTATCAGTTACCAAAGTGACAGTGTTAAATACCATATTTGATTAGTTACTAAAGTGAGTGTTAAATACCATATTTGATTAGTTACTAAAGTGACAGTGTTAAATACCATATTTGATTAGTTACCAAAGTGACAGTGTTAAATACCATATTCGATTAGTTACTAAAGTGACAGTGTTAAATACCATATTTCATAAGTTACCAAAGTGACAGTGTTAAATACCATATTTGATTAGTTACTAAAGTGAGTGTTAAATACCATATTTGATTAGTTACCAAAGTGACAGTGTTAAATACCATATTTGATTAGTTACTAAAGTGACAGTGTTAAATACCATATTTGATTAGTTACTAAAGTGTGTTACAAAGCAGTATCTCTCGATCCGGTTCGTAAGCATATCTGAATTTGCAATCTTAGTAAAGTTCACCAATAGATCTAATATATAGAATATTCCCGACTAGCTCTATCTCAGGGCATATAGATGTATGTAAAGATACACAAATATATGAATCGTGTTCTCAGTTCATTGATATGCAATTCGAGAAATTACCGCTTCCAGAAAACATGAATAAAACACATACATATAAGTAGATTCAGGAATAGGGAATTCAAATAAAAAACAACTCTCTTTCGCTATTTAAAAATACCTGGCAGTTAGGTCTATATTTTTATAGCCGCTTCTAAAGGCTCTAGGAAAAGCTTTAAGCTTTCTGTGGACGCCTTTAGATCATTAAAGAATACAATGAAATGATGACGAATTTTAGGTTATTACTGTATTACCAAAAAGAAAGTGAAATAAATAAATAAGTAAATTGTGGAACGATACCAGTTTTCAGTCTTAGAATCGGGTGACAGAATGGCTCGGCTCTACAAACTAAACTGCCCTTGCCATGTCTTCCGAAGCCGACTTGCGGTGGCTTCCCCTTTCTCCTTCCAAAACCGAGCGGCTAGCAATTTATTCGGTCACAGATAACCAATGTTTGATTATGGTTAATCCCGAGTTGATTTGTCAACCTTAGTTGTAAGGGACTTGCTTCATAACAAGTGACAGCGTTAAATACCATATTTGATTAGAAAACGTTTACTGATTTCATTTTGGTACACACTTGAAATAAACAAACAAATGGATGGAGACATAAAGATATTTATTATCTGAAAATAAACAACGAGTTGCAAGTAAATACACAGTAAATTTTCCAAAAATCTTTCTTACAATTTCTTAAGCAATAAATGAAAACGTGTTTTATGTTAGCACGAATATTGTGTTATTTACCCCCTACATATTTATGCATGAACCTTAGACTGAATTATAAATCTTGATTCGTGTCCATAAGATTTTTAAGTGAGTGCTGTCATTAGATCTTCCCCGGGTATAAACATGTTGAACATTTAACAATCTGCAAAGAAAGAATACTAAATCATGTTGGTATTATGACCTCATCGGTTAGTATTATATTTATTACAATCATTAAAAAAAAACGGTATTCATGTTAGGAACGTTATTTTATTCATTTTTATATACGGCACAACATGTTCCATTAACATAAAGGTATTAACAGTGTAAATATAATAACAATAACAAAGAAACAAAAATACAAGTTTTACCAATTAAAAAAAAAAAATTATAGTATGAAAATAAATTCATTACTACAAAAAAAAGTATAGAACATAAAAAGTGCAAAACGTAAAGTGTAAAAACTTGTAAAAATATGAAGTAAAAACAAAATCTAAAAAACTATATAATGTATGAAAACTTGTAAAAATATGAAGTAAGAAACTTGTAAAAACAAAATCTTAAAAAAAAATAATGTAAAAAACTTACTTAAAAAATATGAAGTAAAAAACATGTAAAAACAAAACTTAAAAAAAAAATATAATGTATGAAAACTCGTAAAAATATAATGTATAAATACCAAATAGTATTAAATTAGCAATATAGAGGCATGCTAATCAAATCAACATACATAGAATGCAGTTATTGATGTTGGCTAATCTATACGAGTAGATTCTTCATACTGAAGACAAACTTTGCATTATGCATACTTCATGTGATAATAGACTATCGGCATCACCGATATTATAAAATTCATGTCCTAATCGATGCAAGCGATACATATTATTGAATTTTGTTATGCGTTAGTGCCGGGATTGTTACAATAATTTGCTGAAATAAATAATAATAATAATAATACAATAATTTGCAAAATAAATATCAACTTGTTTGCTTCCGAAACATGTTGATTTTTATTTATCAAATACTGATTTAAACAAAATAATTCCTATTAATTTTATTTGAAATGATACCACAAAGTGATTTTGTATTTATCGAAGAAGTGATATTAAAATAATCATCAATCTTTACGAGTCTTCCACAGCAACTTACTCAGTAGTAATTCATTATTATGATCGTTTCAATCACTGATTAAAAAGATAAGCGACGCCTGGCATTAGAAAAGATGTCTTCCTGCAATTTAAAGTTTACACAAGATTAGAGTTTATATTATTCACTAATGACTTTAATTGTAAAACAATAATTTTGAAACTGGACTACGAATTGAATGGTAAACGTAAGCAGGTTTTTGTTTCATCTATTTATACATGACTATTTTTTATAAAAAAATAACTGGTGGGTAATTACAAGTTCCATGATAAATCATCACACGTATGAATCGGAACATTTTTAAAAAATTAAATAAAGTGATTAAAAAATCTTTGTAATCAGCAGATTTTAATTCTGTTAACCGAATAGTTGAACCCTCTCGGTCAAATAAAGCCGTGTACTATGATCGCGCTTTTCATATAATTTTATGCCTCAACCACCGTATTCACTACATTTGGCTCCCTGAAACTTTTTCCTATTCCTGAAACTGAAGAGACCAATGAAAGGAAAGCGTTTTGCCACAATAGACGAGATAAAGTCAGAATCGAAGAACGAGCTGATGACCATACCGAAAATCGCATTCCAGAAGTGCTTCTAGGATTGAAAGAAGCGCTGGCATAAGTGCATTATATCTGAGGGGGATCACTTTGAAGGGGAGAAAATGGATATTGATGAATAAATAAATACTTTTCGAAAAAATTCAAAATTCACCATTTATTTTGAACAAACCTCGTATAATATTTATACGTTATTTTATAATTTTATTAGGTTAGGTTATTATATGTTTATTTTCTTGCTCATTTGTTACTTGTACTTTACATTTGATTATTTACACCTCTAGTTTATTCTAAACTGTTAATGTAAGTGAGTCTGCTGCTCATGAACTGTTTTAGTAACAGTTTTAATTTGTATATATATTTATGGTATGTCTGTTATTTTCTAAATTTATAAGGTTAAGTTAGATAGTGTAAAGCGCATTTAAGATAACCCTTCAAAAACTGTGCTATAGAAATTAACACTTATTATTATTAAAAGTACGAAAAAAAGCTAGCCCGAATTATGTAATCAAAATAATAACTATTTCCCTTTACATTAAATATTAAAAAAAAATATTTTTCCACAACAGTTTACTCCTGGGGCGCTATTCCCGTTATTTTTAAGGATGTTTTCATACGTTTTTCCTTAGGTTTAAAGACTTCTTGATTAACTGCGGAATTCGGTGAGACATAGTAAAAAGATCCTAAATATATTATCAAGAGATTATTTGAAAACACAAATTGATGAAATATCTTCAAGTGACAAGATTTTGAACTAAAACTTTTAAAAACAATTACATTATATTATAATTAATTTTAATTTTATTTTAAATATCATAAATAAGCCTTTTAACGATGAATCACGTTTTATAAAAAGGTACCCACCTCATAAGATAGTAATGACCTTTTTTTGTCTCTAGTACTAAAAGTGACGTTTGAATTTGTGCCGACCGAAGAAGTGGGTCATTCCACTTATTTTAAAAACTCGGTTCCAATTTCGAATTCAGCCACATGGACTCGATTTCTCAGACTCGGTCTTCATTTCTTTCAGTCCGCATAGGTCCGCCGTTCCGGAACCAAAACTCGTTCATATTACACTAATGAATAGGGACGCCTTTCGTTTCTGACTCCAATCCAAAACCTTTGCCGTTCCTTGAGTGTAAGTTCGGAACGAGTGAATCCGGATTTGCGAACTCGGAGTAAGTCCACCGCCTTCGAATCGAATTCATTGGACTCGGCCGGTCGTACCGACTCTTTTCAATGCTGCGCTTGACGTGAATTGTCAAATATGTCAACATCTATATAATGTTTACTAGCTAATTAATTATATTTAAAGTAAATAATAACGTTATTGGTAACATACTAAGTTGTCCAAAAAAGCGAAGCTAGCAGTCCACAATGGAGTGCTGATACCAACCCTGATGTATGGCAGCGAGGCATGGAATTGGCAGAGGAAGGATGAATTTAAACTGAATGCCGTAGAAATGAGATCTGTGAGACGAATGTGTGTAAAACCATGTATGATCGTGTGAAAATATTGAAATTCGTAAAGAATGTGAGTTTGATGTAAGCGTAATGAGTAAGATTAGGAAAGAGACGCTTAGATGGTTTGAACATGTGGAGCGAATGAACGAAGAAAGGAGTGTAAGAAGAATGTATGACGCGAATGTGAATGGAAGAAGAAGCCGGGGACGCCCCAGAAAGACATGGCACGATCAAGTGAACCAAATACTTGAGTCGGGCCATGTCAGAAGTCGGAATAATAGAAGAGAATGTATGAGACGATGTATGAATGTGGATGAAGCAAGAAGTGTATGCCAAGATCGAGTTGTTTCGCAGTCCGTCCTCTCTGCCTACCCCTGCGGAGACACGGCGTGATTGTCAGTTAGTTAGTTAGGTAACATACTTAATATTGAGATTTTCTCTTGTTAAAACATCGCAAATATTGACATTTTTGATGAATGTCGTTCGCTGAATTCAGCTGACAGCTGTCAACCGATAAAACCGGAACCGCACTTAAGTAAGAAGGCTTTAACCCTAAGAAAAGGTTAAGGAATTTTCCTTAAATAAAACGGGGATAGCGCCCCTGGTCTCAAAGATACATACGAGTATACCAGATAATGCTAGAGAGACATAATATCTGTTTGTCATAAGCGTGTGGAAAAAAATACATAAAAAATGTGGATAAAATAATAGCTACAATGGCAAAAATTCACAAAATATTTCGTATATATAGGACAAATAGGCACGGCTTTGGACTGATAGAACCAATATAAATCAAATAACTTTTTCGTTAATTCTAATCTTTTAGCTCAATATCCGTTAAAACTGCTTAAATAATTTAATAAGAAAATTACTCTTAGACGATATGTTTGTAGCAGTTTTTGTTCAGACAAAAAATAATATTTAAAATTTTGCTAAAAATAATAAGCCGTGAAAGTTTTCTTCACTTTGCGGCAAAGGAACGGTGCATAATGCTGTGTTAATTGATTTATCAGGAAGTTACTTTGTGGCATCGTATTTAATAAATAATAATAAAACACTTTGTTTTAATCATTGTTTTTCCTAATATGTAAGTAAATAGTGTTAACTGAGAGCGCCATGACCGCTTCATAAACGATTTGTTTATTAATGGCGTACAAGAAAAACCTACGGTACGGGATATGTATAATTCATTGAAAGAGAAGCCACAGACATGTTGCCTCCTCAACCTCCATTTTTAAATTAAATTCAAAAATTCCATTTCCGTAAAAAATCTCGTGCAAGGAGCAAAACCACGCGGTAGCCGCCGATGTGTGTAAGATCTCGTCAAATCGCCCAGTTGTGTAACCGCTTCATCGTGTGCAGTGGCGGCTCGTGATTTTTAAGTATGTTATAGTGTAAGATTGAAAAGATAGAAATTATCGATGTTGTTGTAGCCGAAAAGGATTTAAATATTTTTTCAAAAACTCAGTTTTCTGTATAAGGGTTTTCAGGAATTTTCAGTTTGGTCATCAATAATGTCGAACTTTTTAAACTTAGCACTCTAGCACATTAAAAAGTTACTTGTCGTGTTAGTGCGGTAAAGATTACAAAAATGTTTATTACTCATGTTTAACAATGGGCCGCCCCAGACACAGGTAAGAGAATCAACTACAAAGGCTGTGCCAGGAGAGGCTGGATCTACTATGGATAGATGCCGTTGATATGCCTCAGGACAGAGATGCCTGGAGGTGCCTTGTCTATGCGATGGGTCCCCAACCCGAATATAACAAGAGGAAGAAGATTTCTATCTCTATAAATTGCACGTATTCATGTATGTATGTTTATATGTTTATTTTTTATCATTTATCTCAACACAATATATGGGGTAAATATGGGGTAGTTTTTTAATCGAAATAATTTGGTATACTTCAACTTGACCTCCGAGGTCACCGGACGCTGTAAAAGGAGCCTTGCATAAATGATACAGGAACAATAAATACTGGGAACAAAAATAATCTTCATTTGACTTAAGTTGCAACACGTTCAAATTTCGAATTCCGTGCTACGAGTTCGAACATTGTCCAAGATGCTTCATTGTTCTACTCTCGACGCATGTTAAAAAACAATCTGTATCGGAAGTCTTCAGCTCTACCGCGATATTTGGCACGGCGATGGTTTTAATTGATTAATAAATTATATTGTCGGCAAAATAAATATTAATTATTAAAAAAAATTGTTTAATTCGTAGAACTCCATTTATTTTTTTAAATTGAATGAAAATCAAATTTAATGATGTTATTTTTAAGTTCCGCAAGTATTTTTATTTTTATTATTGTGACAGCTGTTTCGGCGTTTAGGGCCATTTTCAAATTGTTAGTTTTAAAGTGGCCTTAAACGCCGAAACAGCTGTCACAATAATAAAAATTAAAAATACTCGCAGAACTTAATAATAAAAAAAAAGGAAAATAAATGTTTGATTTTGGTAACTGGCCTGGCTCCCCTAGACAAAAAAAACGTTGTCCTTTTATGTAAACTTATAAAAATATTTTGCAGGTGGCGGGAGGGTCTCGTTACTGCTAATTATGAATGACCAAATAAACGAAGGAGCGAGGCAACACGGTACAAGGAAGAAAGGTGTTGGATAAACTTTCGAGACGCCATCGACATATTTCCGCGTCAGTAGCGTTGCGAAAGTATATCCAAACACCCAACCTAACCCAATCATAGCTCTCTGGAAAGCCCTGGCTGGGGTTTTAAATAGAGTACAAATACGGCAATTTGTGATTTAGCCAGCCACTCTCGCCTCGACAAACACTCTTCTATCTTGACTGCCCCACCTCGCTCTGCTTCTACTAATTTACATTTTTCTGGACCCCTCCTGGACGTTCACCACCCACTGGATCCAGACCCTTGCGTCAACCACGGACAAGGCCCGCAGAGCAAATTTGTGCAAAAATATTTGGTACAAATTAGGAAGTTTTGCACAAAAGTGAGTTTTGCGTAAATTCAAAGCCCTCAGTTTATCGGTATCGTTCCCCCTTCTCTTGGATACGCCAGGCCCAGATAACATTTCTAACCAAATGCTCATATTTCTGGAGAATATATTGTTATACCTACCTCTTCTACACACATTCAATCAAAGTTTCTGCCAAAGGATTGTCTCTGATAAACTGAAAATTGCCAGTATTACACCAAATGACAAACCCGGAGACGAAACCCTAATTTCCAACTACAAACCTAATTCACTATTAAACTCATTATCAAAACTCCTGGAAAAAGCAATGAAAAAAAGACTACTATCCCATCTCGAAAAACATAAATTACTTGCAAGCCGCTAATTCGGTTTTCGAGCAAAAATGGCACAGAACAAACTATATCGAATTTAACTAAATATGTTGTTAAAAATTTAGATGATGGATTTAAAGTAATTGGAGTTTTTTTAGATATAGCTAAGGCCTTTGACAATATTTCTCATGAGTTATTATACAAAAAAAAACTTTTAAATATTGGCATCAACGGACCAGCGCTGGTTTACTTTGTACTTTGAAAATAGGGAACAAATAGTGGAATTAAATAAATGGTTCAGTGACACGGCAAAAATAAAGTATGGAGTCCCTCATGGTAGCATTTTGGGTCCAATTCTATTTCTCATTCATATTAATGGACACACTGAAATTAAAATCCCATCTCTCTTATATGTTAAATATAATTTTATTCAAAGCACAAACTTGGGAAAAGGTCCTTAAACCTACGGAAATTGGCATGAAAGAAATAAAAGAAATGGCTTGACAAGAATCTACTTACCTTAAACACCTCCAAAACTAAATACTTGTCTTTCAGTAAAACCAATGTTGGACAACCAAAAACCTTTCCGCATATACACCTACACCCATGTATTACCTCTAAACCCTCAAACTGCACGTGCGAACAAATTGAAAACATGGATAATATTAAGTATCTAGGGTTAATAATAGACTGAAAAATAAAATGGGATCTCGATATAAAACCTACTTGTAAATAGAATCCGGAAACTATCGTATGTTTTTAAAACAATAAGAAACATCAGGTAACTAAAAAGATTGAAAACATTTCATTTGTCCTTTGTTAAACATTTTAACTTAAGGGATATCAGCATGGGTTGGAGCTGCAGACACATATATTAAGGCGCTAAACACATCTCACAAAACAATAATTAAAACTCGTGTTCAGAAAACCATATCGACATCCTCCAGAAAACCTATTAATTACAAATAGCATTCTAGATGTAAGAAATCTATTTATTAAAAAAATTATCCATAATAACTGGATAAAATCATCACCTTCCCACTTATCTCACTCACAAAACACAGGAAGTAAATCTCACAATCATTTTCAAGTAACCAATATTAATTCCACTTTTGCCAAGAAACACGAATCCTACCTCGCACCTCTCATATTCAACATCTTCCTAATAGAAACCTCACAACATATAACGCAAAACAACCTAAAATGGTTGGATAAAAACTTCAAAACGTGGCTAATAAATAAAAAAGAAATTCCATCACCAAATTACTTGCAAACTCTCCTTGTAAACTGATACTGTTATTCTTTCTACTATTATACGTATTTTTAAAATTTAAACATCTTTCTTATACACTATTAAATACTCTTTTTTCACTTTTTTTTTTGTATTTTGTAGCTTCGCATTTACACTTTTTAAAATATGTATTTAAAATTTGATTTTATATATGTTTTACACATTTCCTTATGTATTTTTAAGCATTTTGATTAATTTGCATTCCTGTATATTTATTTTTTATTGATACCCGTCTCAAAACATACATCGTCTAGTGAGACGGGTAAAGTACATATAAATATTTAACATTTTATGCTAATAAACGCCCGGATTGCCGGCAATGAAATGAGAAAACGAGAAATGAGACAAATGTTTTTACTTGACTAACTAACCAACCAACTCGCTGTTTCCCCGCAGGGGTTGAGACGATAGAGCGCCACACAACTCGGCACATTCCCCTTGCTTCATTCATATTCACATCTCCTATCATACCAATATCCTCCGTTATTTTAACTCTTGACATGACCCGATTGAAGTATTTGCTTCACTTGGTCGTGCCATGTCTTCCTCGGGCACCCCTGACTTCTTCTGCCAATAACTTATATTCTGCTCATACTTTTTTTTTTTATTTATCCACTTTGCATTCCCGAACCATCTAAGCGTCCCTTTCTCAACCTCAACTATTACTCTCACATCGCCCTTGCATTTTTTCAGGATCTTAACATTTTTAGCACGATAACACAAAGCTTTACACACGTACACCTCAGACATTCCATTTCTTCAGCATTCAGTCTACTTTAATTATTTTGCTGCTAGTTCCATGCCTCACTGCCATACATCAGGGTTGGTATCAGCACTCCATTAGGAACTGCTAGCTTAGATTCTTTGTAATTTTTTTTAATAGTGCTAACCGCATTCAGTCCTCCATTAACGGAGTTTTCTGCATTTAGCATTTACACTTCTTTCAATATCTCTATCAGCGTTTCCATCTCATACTTCGTGAATACACACACTCATTCACTTGCTCCAAGAATTCATCATTCACAACTATATTGCAAACTGTTTTCGTACTCCTTTTTTCCAACACTATGACTTTGGAATCATTAACACACTCTGTCTTCGTATTTCATTCATAAATTTTTTATTTTATTTCATATTTTAATTTATTAAATTAATATGTATCAAAGAACCAACAAAATTTAAAAAAAACCTTTATTTTTACTGATTACCACTGATTCAATGCTTTCTTTCAATATTTATGATGGGGAGCCACTATGCACATATCTTATTTATATCTGTTTTTTCAACATTGTGTTTTGAGATACGCGATAATTGCCCATACAGTGGAATTTCATGACTCAACGGGTAAATATCTAATTTTCCAGATGTCGAGCATTCAACTACTGGTAACAAACGTCAATGTCACTCGAGGACATTTCCGTAAAGAGCAAATCAGTATGGGAAAAATTGGATCCCTTTGGAGTTTCTGAACAAATCTGGATATTTTGGTATTATAAAATGTATGGTTTCCATTAAAGAAAAACGCAGAATCATTGTATTTAAGTCCTATTATCTTCGTTTTTAGGTTTTCAGATGCACATGACATTATCCATTATGCAAAAGGCTAATAAGAATAATACATAAGGTTATAAATGCGAACATCATTAATTGTTATTATGTTTGGTTCGTAGAACCCCACACATTTTTTTAAAGTTAAAAGAAATTTGATAATGCTATTATTAACAAGTATTTTAATTTTTTTATTATTGTAACAGCTGTTTCGGCATTAAAAGTCATTTTCAAAGAGTTGTTGGGCCACAATGAGGTGACCTTATATATGATTTCACTCCCCCTTACCCATTTCAATGGTGATTGAAATGGTTTAATAATTTTTTATTAAAAACCGATTTACTTAGAAATCAATTATGCTAATTAATATTATTCACTCTTTTTAAAATCTGTTTCCCTTCTTAATGATGACAGGTTTTACTAAATTGTTTTATGATAACGCGAATGCTATTATTAAAACAATAAATTTAAATATGTTTGGTAAATCTCTGGATTATGTTAAAGTTTCAATACAAAATATTAGGTATGAATGCAATACGCTACAATAAACAATATTGCCTATTTCAATCCGATAGAACTAATGTTATGTCTCGAATGTTTGGATTGTATAATATGATGAATAGACCTTTATAAACAACCTGCATATTAAATAAATGTATGTGTTAATGTTTTTTGACATATACTAATATGTCATGGTAAATTGTGTAATTTATTTATCAATTTATATTTTATTTTCCCTTTTTTTCTACTAGCCGTATAATATTATGTGTGTTAAAGTTGTTTCATCTAATTTTTTAGCATCCCTACATAGTAACGACTAAACATTGACATTGCGTGCTATGAAAATTTTAAATGTAATAACGCCGTGTAAATATTTCAAACAATAAAGAAATAATAATAATAAAATGATTTTTGTTGGTACCACGGCATTGCAACAAGTGTTAACCCACTCTTTTGGAAATCTCTCCCTTTATTGAACAATTGAAAAATATTATATAAAGAATATGGCGTTGTTCAGTATTTATGACAAGGTATTAATTCAGTGCAAATTATTAAGTATTTTGTTAAGACCGGTGTTTAAAATATCAACATGTTTCTTAAGCAAATGTTTCCTCAACAGAATACAGAGTATATCACAAAATAATGACAAGTATAGACAAATGGCAAACATAGAAAAATTATAATGTAAGAATAGGCAAATTAAAAACATAAACAAAAATTGGCAATACGTGATGAAAGTACATAAATAATAAAAGTTGTAAGGAATTTTGAAAAATTAAAAATTTATATAATATATTAAATTTGAAATTTACATTAGAAATTAAAAAAACAGATTATTTTTATTATTAATGTAAATAAAATCAAGAAAATAACAAGGCTTAAAAAATAAAATCGTAATATTATTCATATGTATTTTAATTTACTCGTAGTTTAGTTATATTTATTTGGCTGAAGTCTTATAGTATATTATGAGTTTTAATTCAGTGTAGGGGATTCATTTGTTTTGATTTTAGCTGTCAACAGTTGTTCTGTTTTGTTGCTCATTATATTTATCAAAAACCAATTACTTTCTGTTATCTACTTAAAAGAAAGTGTTGTGTATTATTCCTTG
>JAHDVE020001413.1:0-30831 GCA_022606495.2 Halesus radiatus
GTTAAATTTAATAGTTTTTTCAGTTTTTGAAACAGTATGAATATCTATATATACAAAAAATAAAATTATTTTTTATCACCAATCTAAAATATATAAATAAAACATCTATCAAACATAAAATCATAATAAATTTAATTTCTATACATAATACATATTTTATAAAATATTAGATATACAAAAAATGGTGTTCCATAAAATTGAATACACAGCTGAAGTCAAAGATCATTTCGGAATCATTGAGGCAGAGTTCAAGGTCAAGACCGGCCATGGCAATATTGAAATCGATGATGTGTGGGTGGAAAATCTGCATCATGGCGAGAAATTGTATGTGTTCCACGTCAAGACTGGACACATCGGAAACCACCATCACTACACAGTGAAGGTACTCGCTAAACACGGCCACGTCCAACTGGGCGAAGTTGTTGAAGGAAAGAAGACCTTCTGGTGATTAGATTAATTTTAGGGCTCAACCCTGAAAAAATATTATTTATTTTTTATTATATCATTTGATCCAAAAATTACATAATCCCAATAAAAACTATTTCCTAATATATTAGCATAGTATATTTAAAAAAAAAAAAATTGATATCTGAAAAAAATAGAAGTCATACCTATAGGCTATTTGTTTAAACATAAGCTTTTATATTATTTAAAAAAAAAAGGAATTAGTATTTTATGCAGAAGGACTTGATAATATATAAATATACATATCCCACTACTGTTGACAGAGAGAAGTGAGCAATAAAAATATCAGTAAAAAATATATAAATACATCTAACATATCAAATGATCAAGACATCAAATCAATACACATATATATTACATTTAGTAAAATATAGCCATCGTATAATTTTATACAAGTCGATAAATATATATATAAACACTTAAATATATAAATATACATTAATATATCATGAGTGATATAGAAATAGTGTCAATCAAACATAAGCATATTAAAGAAAACCAACAGAGTCCTTCACAGCATCCAATATCCCAATTAATACATCCCCCTGAGTCAGTTGTATCTCATGTTCGCCACAAACAGCCTGAGATCGAGGATTCTTATGAAGAAGAGAGTGCCGACTAAAAAAAAGTATATAGCGAACCTCCCCCTTCACTCTGTCCCGGGTATCTTCGTGATATGCTTGCCACCCAATAATTGGAATTGCCCGCTTTTATTACTGAAGTAAGCAACACAAATAATATATGATTATATAGTAATTTTTTTTCACTGATAAATATATCTAGATGTTTATTATTATTCCCATTTTATATGGCTGATTTTCCAGATAGAGAATTCCACAATTTCTTTTTCAATTTCATTTTTTTAGTACATGCAAAAAACTAACATACTAATTTATGTTTACTTTTTTTCTAGTGATACAGGAGATAAAACGAATCCAAGAAATCAAAGAGAAACTGGTGTATTCCTTATGTTTTACCACAAGAAATTAGTATCTAGGACAGTATTACACAAATCAATAGTCATCAGCAGTCGAACACTACACAAGGGTATTTTTGGGGGAAATGCTCAAAGGCAGGCAGGACCGAATCGTACATGAGATCGAATTCTCAAATTTGCCAGTGTACAAGAGGAAATAAAATATGGGGAAACAGGACCTTGAAGAATTGGAACGAATGGACCAAGCAAGGTTGATCAGAATCAGAGAAGGAGAACTGAAGTCGAAACTTGATATCTTGAACGATCGCATAGAGCAAATCAGATATTATTCGCAAACTTCGATTGTAAGGAAGAAATAGGAACCCACAATGATTAGTCCAGAGCGCCAAAAGAAGATTGAAGAACAGCTTGACCCTAAAACCTACGCCCTCGACTCCGAAAAGACCCGTGAAGCTTCGGTGTACATCAGCAAGAAGCGGGAGGAAAGGCAAGAGCGGGAAAAGAATTACCGACTACAGTTGGAACGCTAGTAAAGGCAACGACAAAAAGGCTTAGAATAACAAGAATATAATCGTTCTGTGCTTGAAAAAGAGAAGATGCAGGAAAAAGTTAAGCGATTACAAGCCCAGCATTAAAGAAACGAGAAAGAGAGGGAGGATAAAGCAAAAAAGCAGGTGGAATTTATTCAGTTCCTCGAAGAATATAAAAACCGGAAGCCACTGTTCAAGAAGAATGAATAGTAATTTGAAGAGAAGTTTGTAAAGCCATAAGAAAACGAGAAACTATTTAGGCTGAAGCAGATTAAAGAGCTACACAAACCCATCCCAATGCAAAATATCCTCGAACATCAGAAATAGTATTTAGAAAAGAGGGCTGAGGCGATGGCACGGCATGAGGACTAACTGCGAATGGATATTTCCGAGAGATTCCGTTCCCAGAAATAAAAGAAATATTATCAAGGCCATTTTCATAATGACATTCTCACAGAGGTTCCGAAGTCCTCCGCTAAACTAATCGCCCAAAAAAAAGAAAAAAGAGAAAAGACACTCTAGTTCGCCAACAGCATCCAGATGAGTTTCAAGCCTGTCATCGACTAAGGAAAGCGGAAATAGATCGAAGAAATGATAGCGAAGACTGACAGGAGAAATAAAAAGTTAAAGAGGAGAAAGAGAGTGTTGGGGACTGCAAATGACACGGATTATCAGAATCAGTCAGTGGCATCGGAACGAGTCGAGTATTTTTACTAAGAGATCACTCCAGCCGATATGAAGAGGCAGGGAAATATGTACCTGTAGTTTAGCAGAAGGGTCGGAGAGAGAATAAAGAATAAAAAGATGAAAGAGCACAGGAACAATAATGAATTGATAGAAGAAGAAGTTCACAAGCCAGAAAATGGAAACAATTCTTCAAACCAATTAAAAAACAATAATCACAGTAGCAACAATAAAGATAGTAATAAAGATAATAATAAACCGAATTATTTTACTGAGTCAGGCACTCCCAATCGAACCAATTCTAACTACCTGGAATAGCTGCGTTTAAAAAGAAAGGGGAACAATAATCTGAATATCGAACAATGGAAGAGAGAGCTGAAGAACAGTTCTCTCAGCGAGGCGGAGAGGCTAGAGAGAGTTAAAATACACTCACTGCTGATGGATGACAGGGTCAGGAAGCAAGAAAAAGTTCTAAAGTTCCAACGGTTCGACAATCCGTTAGATGAAATACAGAAGAAGAGCGAGATTGACCAGAACTATATCAGTTCAATCAGAGCCAAAGTTACTCTGCTTGGAATGGTTTAATGAACGATTTACTTTCTCCAACTACCTACAAAATATATAACATTTAAAATAAACAACACACATCTCATTTTAATTTTTTGTATAATGATGATTATTCGCTACTTTCAATATTATATTCATCTGCTTGGTATAAGTTTATTGTCTAATACTCTATTAATATTTATGTTTATCAATTAATAACTTTTATATATAAGTAATATATTTTTTAGATAACTGAGAAATCTAATATAATATATTAATATTAAAGAAACGATAACAAATTAATTTCCAGTCACGATTTTCAAATATGAGTGTCGACGATGATAGTGACGATGATTGGAAACTTGTAGAAGTAAAGATTCTTACCCCAGTCAATACAAAGAATAACCCACTCCCATTACCCTACAAGCCGTTTGAATTCGATCTTAATCTCATAATAATTTCCTCCCCTGCCACTTGCCCGGAATTCCATCTCAAGTAATATCTCCTCGACAGACCTCTCGTCGTTGGTCGTAAAGGTAAAGATATTGACCTTCTCCAAGCCACCATCTCGGGTAGCCACTGTTAATTTGGTCCAAAGTCTATCCGAGACTTAGGAAGCAAGTCTGGAACCTTCATCTGGTGTAATTCAGAATACCACAAACGTATAATGCCTGGTGATATCTACGCTATAGGCCCTAGTACGATTTTGAAGATCATCAATGTGATCGAGAAAGAGAACTACAATGCCGCCAAATGCGATTTCGACGGCAGATTTGTGGACGTACCCCTCGGGAGAAACGGAGGGGCATAAATTGGGTCTAACCGAAACTGCAAACTGCAATGCAATACCCTCGACTAAATCCAAGGAGAGTTGACAGAAAACGGAGTGATCAGACACAAATTAGCAGTGGAAAAGGCCCATGTGAATTCTGGCATATGGCATAGGCTATCTGACAAGGGAGTACCCTCAGAGCCAATCAAGCTGGAAAGAGGGATGGTGATCAGGATCGATCCTTTTATATTCAAACTCTAATATTGACATAAAATTTAATCTTACTTATACTGTCCATAATTAGACAAATAAATATCCGGATGTTTTTTTGTTTTTGTTCTAAAATGTATATTTCTCATGAATAAAAAATGAGAGGGCGGAAATAAACAATCTTCCATTTCAAGTGATATTATTTTCAATAAAAAAAATAAAGATATAGATATTATGATTAAATAATTTTATATACTATCAAGTATACACGAGAAAACCTCTGTCAAAAAAAACATTCCTTTTTCTTCACCATCGATAAAATTTAAAAAAATGCTGATAGACCCCGAAGCCCCCGAAGAAACTGAGAGGAGGAATAAAAATATAACAATACACATTAGCTAATAAATCAATATAAAACCCATTTTAAAGAAAAATAGGGTCGGACTCTTCAAAACCTGCCAGGCAATCACCCTGCCTGAAGAAACAAGTACGCGCGTAAAAGTTTAACGAGCTGGGAACAAACTCATCACGAGTTCAAAGGAATTACGATTTCGAGACTCTGGGCTGAAGATTCATTAATATATCAAAGATCAGAGCGTCTTAAAAAAGAAGAAAACATCTTCAAACTTTCAAATGGAAATAAACCATATTAATAATGCCAATAAAATGCATCCAGGTAGAGCAGCTGTACCAAGTGAACCAGCAATAAAGAAGATTTGTTGCTGTTGTGCTTTAATGTGAGACAAACACACACATAATATTATACTATATACGGTTTTTTTTTTTTTGATGATTTATGATTTAGAAGAATATGTATATATATCTATAAAAAAAAGAAAAAAAAAAGTACTTTAATATTCAAACAACATAATTTTTCAAACCATAGTTTAAAATAAAAAATACTCAAAACTATCAATATCGAACATTCCATTTAAATTTATTAATAAATAACTCATTTCATTTTTTTATTAAATAAAATTTTTATGGAATACAAATATATAGATGTATTACTTTCAGATATCTATATTTAAATTGATTTTATACCTTCTATAGAGATAGAAGAATATTGTATTTGTAAAATATGTTCTGATATTATTTAATCAATTTAAATTTTAAATAAGAGAGGATATTCTTTAAGGAATCACTTGTTCCTGACAGGATACATAATAATAAATATATGTATTAATTAATGTATAATTATATTTGCGACTATTTATTTTCAATATAAAAATCCATAGAAAATGCAAATATACGAATAAACACTAATGCAATTTAATAACTAAAATCAGATTCCATAATGATTGAAGTTAAATGGCTTAATAAAGCTATTTGCCATATCAGGATAGATTCTGTGGTAAATAGCTTGAGAAATCGGCGGACTCTGCATAATGTTATTATTGTTGCTATTATTATTACTTGGTTGAACTATTTATTTGCTTATATGGCTAAGGTTACGAGCATTTCCCACCTTTTGATAAACTGGCATATTCATAGAAAGCTTTCTTTCAAATACCGATCGAACACTTGAATTATTGTTATTATTATTATTATTATTATTAGCGCATCTTGCTGTCAGATAATGTTGGGGATGGTTGATGATTAATTTATTATTTTATTTCATTGGGAAAGATGATGAATTGGAGGCACTATTCAATGGTGATCTCTGATTAAATGGATTATTGTTCGCAATGGGAGTGTTTTGGTTGTTGTTGTAAGTAAATTTAATTTGAGGATTGAAGTTACTTGGCCTTCGCTGGTATGTATTTGTGCGGTCAGTGTGATTATTATGATGAGCCGGATGTGAATTTAAGTTTCTTTTAGGATTGGTCAGTTCAGTTGTGGTGGTTGTGGGTTTGCCAATTGATATACTGTTTCTCCCTAGTTTCTAAGGACTTGACGTCAATGGGCATTAAACTTTTATATTATTGTTCCGAACATTGCAGCTACTTTCGTCGCCGTTAATATTATTATTGTTACTTTTCTCAACATCATTTTTTTTATTATTAATTTATGCGATTATATTTTTCTCAGGAATATTCGTAACGCAATCATTTGGAGACGTTGAAGCCACCGTAATCTCACTGTTCTTGGATATATTTTTCGAAAAAGCATCGACTCCATGGTTTTTTGTCATGAAGTCGGTCAGTAGAGCATTGGCAGCATTTTATTTCTTTCCCGAAAGTCTATCATAAGTGTGAAGAGTCACTTGCATCTTTTGTTTATTCAGGGCATTGATGG
The DNA here is from genome assembly GCA_022606495.2 of Halesus radiatus. Lineage (NCBI taxonomy): Eukaryota > Metazoa > Arthropoda > Insecta > Trichoptera > Limnephilidae > Halesus > Halesus radiatus. The sequence goes on from JAHDVE020001413.1 coordinate 6,383, forward strand.
CTTAGGGACTAAGAATTTTTATTATACTTTCACTGGTTAATCCGTCGAATAAATCATTTACATTTGGGAAAGACAATCTTTTTTATTCCCCACAATGGGTTTTATCTCTTCCAGATTATCTATCTGAGGATTTCTTAGATTTTTATAATTATCCGTCTTGATGGAACGCCTACTGAAGCCAGTGGGAGAATGTTCGCTTGTGAGAGTTATTATTTGACACCAAATCATTGTTGAACACTTCGTCCGATCGAACTTATGGACACATAGGCTTAATCTATTGTACTGTGTCATCTTGGATGATGGCGTCCTCTTCCTCAATTCCCATAAATAATTATGGTTATGGATCTTTCCTTGAGTTCTGTCTCGAGAATTTGCTTACCTTGGTGGGGACATACCCTCTATTAAAGGGAGAAGTTGGCTCCGGAGTCCTTGCGCTGTTTTTTCTGGGCTCTGAAAATTGATTGATCTACTTTTCCTTTATATTTATTCTGGAACTGTTGAGTGGTAGTTCGTCGATATTGGACTCAGATAATATGATTTGTGCTGAGTGGATCAACTATTTGTTTTATTTATCAAGCTCGTTCTATGTGTTTCTATGGTTATGATCGAGATGGAAAGAAATCTTTTATATCACATAGGAGTAACTTTTCGAATCCTAACTCAACTCGCTAATGACACTCCGAGGGTTGAATCGGTCGCTGCTGTTATTTATCGCTGCAGAGTTCCTCAAATTTTTAAAATGTTCGATACTGATATTAAAATTAGTATTCTCATCATTGTTGCTATTGTTCAAATTGTTGTCATTGTTTTTGTCTCCTTGTATCAAAGTCTAATCTCTTGATTTATTAATGCCATCATTTCTCTCATTATAATCGTTGGCTCCTTGGTGCCTTGGTGTACACTCTGAAAACATGACCGTTCGATTCATACTTTCAGTGTGTCGAATCTTTTTCAGGAACTGGGTAAATCCGCCAATACATTCTTGGCTCATATAAGGGGATTGAGGAGAACGGCACAAAGGAATTTCGAGGTCTGAGATTGGAGGTCCCCATTTTTCAAGCCTGTGAATCTTTCCAACCTAAATCCAACTATGGCCTTCTTCGTTATTATACTATTGAACCACAAGAGAATCCCCGATGATAAACTGGGAGCGAGTCTAGGTTTAATAGAAACTGAGTCCCATACTTTTGTTTAATAGGTGGAGAGTTTCAGCGACTCCTTCTGGAAGATTAAGCTGTGCTCCAATATTGCCGAACAAAGAAGAAGGCGAAGAACAAAACTATTTCTAAGGAGGCGAACCGATAATAGTCCGACTCACCTCTATCAACAAATTATCAAGTTTTGGATTCACACTGATGATCTTGATCTGTTCAGACAGTTAATGTTCTTCTTCTTCCCCAAATAGTCTATCCACTAATCGATTTAATATCGTTTCTTCTTTATTACTTTAATTATCTTGATTAAATTTATTCAATTTTTATATCTTCTATCTACATAATCGTTAGAAATTTTGTTTAAGTTTCGAAACCTAGCTTTCATATTTTTAGGACATAACACTATTTGGAGTAGCGAATTGTGCATTTTCAGACTACAACGGCGAGAGGTTGATAGTTTTAACGATACGGAGATCCGAAAATTGAGAAAGCAGTAGAGTGTAACAAAGGCGTTAAACCCAATTGGGTCCGTCCTTATTGATTTTGACGAAATATTTGAGTTGATTGTGGTCCTTGGAGAGGGTTCGAATGTGAAAATGTTTGGGTGACATATTCAGTTGCTACTTATGTTGGATTAATTCAACAACAGGGTCTGTGGTCTACATTTGGATTGTTATTTACGAGTTATCTTGTTCAGATACCGTGCCAATCAGGTACAAATTTTTTGTATTAGGGTTTGATATCATCTCGATGTATATTTATTTTATTCTCGTTAATATCAATTATAATACTGATATGTTTTATAGATAAAAATATAAGTGTTTTTTTTAACATATTTCTATGTTTATATCTATCTATTTGGGTTTTTGTTCTATATTTTTTTAATTATAAGGAAAAAATTATACTTCCTTTCTGCTTGAATTCCAAATAAAAATAATATTCGAAAAAAACTCGAATCCCCAGTAGTTATTTTTTTATTATAAATAAGAACCATTTTTTTACAATATTATTTGGAATTAACTAATTTCATTTGAAAACTGTATATTTTTAATCATATATTTACAGGCATTGAAATATTTTAAAGTATTTCTACACTCATCGATTGGACCATAAAACTATACTAACTAACTATCTATCTATCCATTTATTTTTAAACACTAAAAATAATATAAAAATGTGTATTTTTTTTTTTAAATTAACGTTTTAGCATAATCTCCCTCCTATCCCTATCGAATGACAAATATAGTAAATAAAAATATATATATATATTTTTATATCTTAATTTCACTAATGGTAAATTATAAAATCTACTCTTAAAAAAACACAAATTAGGCAGAAAAGCACCAAAACTTAATATCAGTTATACATGATCTATATTTAAAAAAAATATATATAATTAGAACTAAATAAATTTTTGTATTCGCATTAATTTGAATTAATTTTTTAAAAAAAATGATACCAAATAACCCAATAGCTAGTACTTAGCCTCAAAATTAACCTATCTTTAAAGCCTAACAAGACCCCAGATAATTCCAAGCATATTTCTCCAACCATGAACTTCAAGCACTCATTAAAACTTCCCACAAAAAATGTTTCTCCTTTCACCCTGTCCGGGCCAAACTCATTAATCTCACCCACTACTACTAGCCCAACCAAGACCGACTCACTTACTATAATAATATAATATTGCCGAAGTTGACCTCCTCCCTCTTGGATATTATGGGCACCTTGGGCACAACACTAAGCAACGATGACAACGCCAAAACCAATGTCTTTCTGCAAGGATTAATCAATCATCTCTCTGTCAAGCTGAACACCGACCAACTGATCGCCTACTATATACTCCGCAGCGACCTAATATAAAATGGGTAACTATTCAATCTGCTATTCTCCAGGGTTCTCGCAAGGATCGAGGTGAATCACAACATCAGGACATTGCTGGAAAGCGGCTATAATTTCTAATACATAATCGATTCGGGCATTAATATAAAAAAATTAGTTCAGCGAATCAAGGAGGCCTACGTTCAATAGCGAAATCATTTGTTCAAGATTGTCATAGAATTGTTCATGAAACAGGTTTCGAAATACTTCAATTAGTTGAAATCCGATTTGGTCAAACATGGTATCATCAAAAGAATGTGGGATAATTATTTGCAGCTTGATGCACTCGCACAGTAGGCAGAGGATAAATTTATCCGTATCAATAGTTAACAAGAGGCTTTGGCAACACTCGAGGTGCTCAAAAATATTCTCGAGTATTATGGTGATCCTGAGATCAAAAATACGGATTTTCTCAAATCTACTCTCTATTCAAAGCTTCCAGTGAGCGCAATTCTCCAGTCGCTGGACAACCGCCTTTTGAAAAGCAATATCAATGACACTCTAGTCTAAAAAATCCAGTACGTCATCCTCTATTTGTTGCCCATCAAATAAAGTCTTATCAGCACCAAGAGGAACCTTTCTCAAGGACCAAAGAATTTGTGGTAAAGTATTTGCAAAAATGTTCTGGAAACTCGATCCCTAGCCCTACTCCCTTTTCGAGAGCTGACTAATAATATTGTTAGGATGTATAACATCAGGCAGAATGATCTTATCTTGGAAAAGACTGCTTCAGAGTTCGAAAAGCTTTATTCCTGTTTGAGAAAGACTCTGGTTGTTTGGCCACTATGGCTTGAGCTTTATCTGGCCCCGTTGGAAGCAATGTCCAATAGCCATAATAGTAACAACGAGTCTATTAACGCACATTTAGTGAAAAAAGCAGAATTTGTTTAAAAACTACTGCAGGATTATTCGACCGTCTTAAAGTACAGTTTTTCAAAAGGGGCGTGGATCAGTCATAAGGAAGAAAATGCAAACTCCCGAGGGCACAATATTTGCAGTTATGACTATGAGGAAGAACAAGACTACTCGAATCTGCGGGCGTTTGCATTCAGCCTGAGCGGCTTAGACAATTTTCGACATACTATCCGAATCCTGTCACTGCTGCTGCCTGAGGATGACTAAGAATCCATCGAGAACATGTTCGCCATCATCGAAGATAAGGAACGAACTACCAACAGGAGGCGGGAGATGAGCCTGAGGAGATAACTTATGGCGCCTCTGAAGAGGGTGCTTATAAGCTATGTGCGAGGAATGGGAATACCAAATCCAAGAAACAGAGATGATCTTGAAGTGCATGTCCGGTTTATCTGTAAATGCATCCAGGGCAGTGTGGGGACACTAGCAAAACTATAGCCATTCATGTTCCAAGACATTGAAGAAGAGGAGGAACCGGAGTATCGGGGCAGGGTTTTCAATGATGAAAACCAAAACCCACAGAGCATGCGGCTCAAGGAGAAGTCATCCCAAAAAGGAGTCAATCTTATGATTGCATTGCTCAATCTGCTATACTACAAACAAGAAGGCTTCCCGGAGATGTGTTCGCATATTTTCGACACACTGAACGTTCTCTTAGTTGATCCCCGTTACAGGGAACTCTCGATCCTTGCACTGCATATAGTGATGGATGTGATGCACAAATAGCAAGTACCACTTGGCAAAATGTACAAAAATCTCGATTCCAATTAGAGTAGCAATCTCAAGAAGTCCATACTTCAACATCTCAGTATAATTATGGCAAGCGATTGGGCAAATCTAAATTTTTCTTCGAACCTAAAACCAGATTTTAGTACTCCAATCAGCCAGACAATTATCAAGAAGATTCAATTGGTCGAAAGGTGCGCGAAGGACGAGCTTAATGAATTGAACTCCAGGTCAGAGGGTTACAATCAATGTGACTCTCGATGGGTAATGAAAGCTTTAGCTATATTATCGACACTAGCCCCATGTTCTGAATGTCTCACGTTAGTAACCCTGATTCTGAAGAGGTCATTGGCCTTCGCTCCTGAACCCCTCGAGTTCGACAGGGATGTAATGGAAGTACTGTGCAGTCAATAACAGACTATGGCAACTATCGGTGATATTGTTAAAGAGACTTTACGAGCCGATAGATTCTCGAAAACTGCGCCAAGTCACAGTCTATTCGGGATCAGCAATGAAATGATCAACAGCGTTAAAATAATTCCCGGCAGTCATGAAAGTTTGTATTTTTAGGTGTAGGAAGTCATCATAAACGCCCTCCTCCTGTATGAGACCGTGCTCCAAATTCTGTTGGTAAGAGACTAGATGGAAAAAATGAGATTCAATTCTGATTTCATCCGAGACACCGACCCTCTTCGTTTGTCCATCGTGAGAATTTTATAATCCTGGATCCATCCAAACGCAATCTACCACTTTTCGGTAGGTAGTAATGAGTTCTCTTCGGCTTCTACCAACATTAACATCGTGATGTGCATAGCCATTCTAGTGAAGAATTAAGAATCATAAATTCGAAATAATATTTTTAATATCAAAGTAAGAAAATGGCAAAATGATTTTCGGCTGAAAGAAGGTAGTGAAGGTGGAAGCATTTATATATCTGCGTAATAGATTTTAGCGGAGAAAATGCTCAGAAAGGTGGACCAAGAAGTCCTCCACTCAAAGGTGGCTAAACCAATGTTCAAAACTTACATCCACGCAAAGACTAACATTAGGATCTGCGCCTTACGGGTTCTCACGTTGCTGGCCAAATACTACTCCGTCCATCGTAAAAAAAGTGAATCTTCTTTTTTGATCAAAGGCAGGCATGCTGGCGATGATAGCGACTATGTCCGCGAAATTAGTGTTCTTGATTGCATTTTAAAACAGAACTTGGATTCGACTGAGAACATCAATAATACTAATTTTGGGGATAACAAAATCGACTAATTCTTCTCGCTCATCCTCAGATTGATTGAGGACCAGGGCTCTCGATTCGCTTCGAGGCAGGAAGTAGGTGCTCTCCTTGATGCTCTAAACACACTAATTCAATATTAACCCACTAGTCTCACCTATATCTTTGACCGTGATCGCAAAAGCCAACGATCTGTAATGTTGACATACCTGCATAACGACCCGGATATCTTCCTCGAAAATATATTGGAAAAGATAATCCTGGAGTCCAGCACACAATTTGTGCGACTTGCCGCCAAACTCAATAACCTCCACCATGAAAGATTGAGGGCCTTTTGGATTTAACAAAAATATATAAATCTCGTATATTTACTCTTCTCTCAACCCAAATATTAGAAACAGGCATTACGCTACCTATATCTGAATACAGAGTTGCTACCTCTGACCTTGATCAGGGCATTTCTATTAATGGATCGGAACATACAAAAAGTAATCTCTTGCCATCCCATGGGAGGTGAAGGAGAAGTCGCAAAAAGATTCAAAGGAGCTATAGATATCACAGTAGAAATGTCTCTTTACGAGGAATCTTTAAGGCTTTGGTGTATTGAAGCCTCAATTCAGATGCTCCTCTTCAGTCTCCTTGCGGAGAAAAATTATTTTGGTGAAAATCAAATGGAGGCATATTAGTTGCTTGTAAATCCTACTTTCGTAATCAAACTCTTTCAACTATCCACGGACTCAAAGCGAGCAAATATCCGATTGGACATTCTCTCCAGAAGAAACTCCTCATTCTAGTTTCCGATCTTTGAACTTAAAGACTTTCGAAAGGATCGGAGTGGCCTATAGTTCGTGGACGTGGATTTGTACAGCTATGGCAGATGCTATGGATACGACTCCTTATAACTCTATTCTGCCACCAAGGATTTCAGCAAAGTTGCCCAATGCCACCGTCTCTGCATGCAAATGGCTTACTAATCTGTTCAGAAGAGCCTTCTCATCAGCTGGAGTGAATTCTTCACCATATTTACTAATATTGGGAAATAAGGGTATTCGTTTTCAGCGATGAACCTCCCAAAATGGGCTACTGAAGCTCAATTTCCCTATTAAAAACTCTCAATTTTGCTAGATAACAATTTTAGACTCATCAACTCTAGTCAGCTCAAAACCTAATTTTCAGTATATAAGATCCTCTGCGGCTCAGGAAAACCCTAACGTAAGGAAGTTGCAAATAGATGGAAAGATCTCGTGGCACTGTTAATTGATATAGCAAATGGCAAACAGGAATTGGGCAATTTTGGGTGCTTAATTCCATTGAAGTGTAAAATTCTGCAAACTTCACTGAACGTGGGTATTCAAGTAATTGATGAGGACCGATTGAGCAAATATTTCATAAAAATAGTCACTGAGGTGATCGAAAAGCACAAATCTGAGGTCACAACCACTGCTGAGGGGCTACTACTTTTGTGGGAATGCGCATTTATGTACCAGAACTGCAACCTGAAAAGAAATTAAGTGGATGGAAGACGAAAATAGTTGATCCATCTCGTTTTCGATGCTTACAATAGATCTGAGGATGGAGCTAAACTGGACGAGATGTCCTGTCTCGCCTTCATCAAAATATTAGATTTCGAAGCTCCTCACGAATGCGAATTACTCAGACAATCCATATGTGTTGTTGTTGCAAAGATGGTCAAAGGCTCTTTCCAACACATCGTCCAAGGCTTCCAAATTTTAGTCACTGTTTGCCAAAACCGGGAAGGTAGGATGATAGACTTTAATGTGCTGAACTTTGATACTTTACACCAAGTTTGGGACAGGATCTGCGACTTAGCTCTCCCTTTTGAGCGCCACATCGCTGAGAGAGCCATCCTGGCCTTTCTTCAGGCTTTGGCAGCATCGACTGAGAGCAGTAGCCATATCCTTATGGCTGTTCAAGCCTTGAAAATGTTAGAACATCCTCTAAACAACCACTCTCTCCAGCTCGAACTGTTGCACCCCAGTCCGACCACATTGAAGAACCTGGAATTAGCTTAGAAAATAATTTTCATCACACTTTCCTGTATGGACCTAAAGAATTAAAAGTTGAATTTGTGGTTATCAAACTTCCAGTAACTGATCGTGAATGAATCTCTGTTTACCAATGGGACTCTTTTTGAGGATGTTACCCCAACCGACTTAGAGAAAGACTTCAAAGCTGTTTATTTTAACTCAAATAAAAAAAATTAGTCACAAATTATCAACAACAATGACAATTTTCAGAATAGAAATTTTGGGCAAGTAAATAATTAATTAAAGACAAGTCTTTTCGATTTTATGTGTAAAGTTCAGATAGTTAACACCCTGAACGCCTACCTCCTTCTCTGTAGGATTCACCTCGAAAAAGACTAAATTTTCGTGCGGGATTTGGGACTGCAGAAAAAACATATCCGTAATATCGAAAATATTGCTGCTTGGCTCAGCTCCTTTAAGTCGAGTATGAGAAACAAAAAAGAACTGGCTGGATTGATATAACTAAGGAATGCAATTTATGTGAGGTCAGTCGAATTCAACCTGAAAGCTTTGTTCACGAATGAATGGATCACCAACTATTATCTGGACGAAACATCATTCCAGGTGATGATGGCGAGTTGCTGGGCGAATCTGTTGGTGTTTTGGAAGTTTCTGGTGATTTCACTGAAACAGAGTCTAACCTATGAGGAGAACTCGGGCAGATTGGAATCTAAGTTTCGGGAGAGAGAAACTGAGTTCTGGAACGAATATTCAAAATACATAGAGTTCGATACTGTATCGATGCACTACCAGTATTTAAATAGTTGAGATGAAGTCTATTCTCATAAATATAAATACGTATGTAAATTCATAAATATTTATGTGTTTTCTTTTTCTTTATTAAAATTATGGATGTATAATTATATAGAATATGTAGGTATGGAGAGATTGATATTTTATAAAAATATAGTAGTCATATATGAACTTATAAATGCGATATATTATATTTATATATCTATGTATTTCCATCAGGTTTTATACTTTATAGTTTTATGTAATAAAATCTAAAAATTTATCGATTAGGTTATATTTTTATTTTTTGATATGTATTATAACTTTTATATAAATATTGAAATTATCTTATTTTTTTTTTACTTTTTTAAATAAAATACTTAATTGTATTTTCATACATTCTTTATATCACTACTAGATGGGTATATATATGTTAAAATGTTTTATTAAAATATATATATATCAAGATAGTCATATAAAATTCAATGGGAACCTCACAAAGCGATACAAATAGAAATATGCATATTAATATTCCTCGCCTTAACCTTTCCGACTCCGACCACAAAACAGCCAAGGAACAGATGTCCTAAAGAAAGATTGTTAAAGTCAAATATGCAGACAATGTCGATCAAATCGTGTCGTCATGGTTCTCCTATTTTGACAAAGATCGAAGTAATTCTCTCGATAAAATTGAGTTTTCCAATGCTCTCTCCCGCATTATCAAGGATATGGGAGGATTGGAGCCGAGTGCCACCGATATAGAAGATATAATGAACGAGTTAGACACCAATGGGGACGGACAGATCAGCAAGAAGGAATTCGTTCCACTGATACAGAAAATTGTGGAGCTGTTAGGAAATCATACAAATAAGGTCAGATTTGTAATGAGATCGGATCGAGTTCGCCGTAGATCTAGTCGGAACTGAGGAGAGTTAATAAAGAGAGAGAGAAACTTATTTATGTATTTGTAATTTCTATAAAAATTAATATTTCGTGATACTTGTATTTTTTTATTTTTTTAAAAAAGTTAAAGTTAAAATAAAAATAATAACAAATAACATTTCATAAAATTTCACTGATAGTTTTGGTGTTAAAAATACATTATAATAATAATAGACAGCTATAATATGGAAATATAAAGATTGGGTCATTTGTATAACCACATCGGACATATTTTTATATCATAGTTGAATCAATCATAGAATAATTGGACTGATTATGATGCAATAAACAAGTAATTCACTTGCTAAATCTTTACTATACTAGCTTGTTAATAAATGTTCTTATTTTCGGCATTCCTAATTTTTGTTACGAGAACACCCATAATATTCAGGCCTACTGATAATCAACCCTGACTGGTGAACCATAACATTTTACCCAATATGAAGCATAAGATAATATAATTTCTGACTCTCTCAAAGCTGAGTATACTTAAAATATTTACTGTACATTCATAGATTATGACTTTTATAACATAATCATACATGTGTTATGTACTTATTGAAACAGATATAGATATAATATAATAACTCTAAATTGAGCTCTCACTCATTTTATTAATCGCAAAGGAGATCCATCAATAGGATACAAATATTTTACAAATGTATTTTAGCGACTTTATCTTGTTCGAATCGCGCATAGCTCTTCCACAAAATCACTATCAGCCATAATCTTTCCATAAAGATAGTAGATTCCGAAAACTGCAGAGTAAAACCAAAGTGTTAATCGAGGATACCACCAAAAAATGCAAGCCTATACCCAGCCCCAAATATAATCGGACCAGATTGCCGTCATCCATGCAAAAAAAGTCCCTCAATCCAGTTGTAGCAAAAGCAAGTTTGAATAACAGCATTCAATAACTAAAAGATCTGAACTAGTTTTTGAAAAGTCAATAGCTTGACTACTGTGCCCAGTAGCCTTCTCCATCGCTATCAGGCCACCCACGAAAAAGCCTGAATAGCAGTCCCTAAATTATATCCAAGCGTTGGCAATAGAAATCTCACCTCTCTGTTGGCGCCCGCTTTGACATAACTACTAAAAATACTCAAAGACATCAGATAATTAATAAAGGTTTCGTCAAAAACGAAAACCATAATAACCCTTAAGAGTAGTTGTACCAAAAAACATCAGGTCCAACGAGCTTCCAAGATTTCAATAACAATAGCCATACTCATGAATAGCCTAACAGACCATTTAACCTTAGAGGTTTGACTAGAATATATAAATAAAGAAAGCTTTCTTTGGGCTTATCCTTGTAAAAACTACAAGATCTCAAGTAGCATGCAGGGTTTAAGGTGTTAAAAAATTATTACCTACAAAAATACTCAAAAAATAATATCACTCCAGCAACTCACTCAAGTTAAAACCGGATTTTTAGAGACTAACATTATGATATCAAACCATGGTGAAACAGTCATTTTTATTTATTATGCAAATTGAATTAAACTATGCGAAGGGTAAACGAGTTGAAAGTATATGGTGCCTTATCATCAAAAATCATATCGATCATAAGAAATTCATTTGATATCAAATATTATCGAAATAGACATATGTTTTCTAATTTTATATCAGTTTTCGACAAAAATTTGGCAGGTAAGGAAGAGAAGAAAAATAATGATTTTCATTCATATAAGACAGTTAAAATTGGGATAAGCTGCCACTTCTTTCACTTAAGCCAGCACAACGTAAAGACTATTGGGGCTGAGCGTACTTGCCGCCCCCCGGCCTAAGACGCTCACCACCTCTGATCCTTTCATCAAGATCTCGAATATATTCGACAGCAACGAAGTCTCTTCCGTCCTCTTGATAATCTGTGGCACTCTGCAGAGCAGCACGTCGTGCCTTCCAAGTTCGTAGTTCCCACTTGCCATCAACTGGGGATTATCTGATCGCAGACTATTGCTTCTTCTGTCCATATAAATCTTTTGTGGTCTCTTATATTATTCGTATTATTTGAGGCACGTGTCGATGGAGTCAATGTTCTGGATTGCAACCAATCCAGATAGTTCGTATGCCGGTTGGGTGGGGATTGGATGATTGTTGGGAATCTCGGCCAGGAGTCGACCCGTCGCAGGCAACACCTCGACTTTTTGAGGGGCGTCAACATATTGCTGCGGCCCAATGAGTACTCCGATCATAACCATCGACAGCAGCAACAACATTGACATTCTGCTCTGGCCTTCTCCCTCAATGATCCTCTGGTACCGTGCCTCGTCGGAGTCGTCGCTCTCCATTCCAAAACAATGTTCAGGTTAAATAAGTAATTCTTAATCGTTCTAGATCTATTGAGAAACGCTTGTCGTGAAGTGTGAGGCCTTCTCTTCAGTACAAATTGGTGATAAGCTGCCTTTGCATCTGATGCAGGTCCGCGAATTTCTGAGCTCTTCTAGCTCGTCGACCAGGAGGGCTTTTTCGTGGCGGAGCTGCTGGTTGACTATTTCCATGTTTTCGATGTACACCTTCTTGATGTCTCTGGAGCGCTGGGCTGACTCGCGATTCTTGATCTTCTGTATCTCTGCCCTCTGGTCTTTCGTGATTTTGGACTTTCCTTCGTTGTTTGGGAGTTGTGCTGCTTCTGCCGATATTTTGATCTTCCTGATCTGTATTTTCTTTTTGATCCTCTCCTTTCGGGATTGTGGGGATTCGGCGGCAGGAAGTGTACCTTCCTCACTTAAACAATATGAATCTTGGCTAGGAACGAGTTCTTTCATTCTTGATTGTGTTGTAAAAAATATTTTTTCGAGAATTAATGTTTTTTGTTTTATCAATATGTAAATAATATTTCGGTATATTTAATATTTGTTATTACTATTTGTTAATAATAAAAGAAAAGTACTATTTAAATATGCCAAGATTGATGAAAAATATGTGAATATATTGCTACTGTTATGATATTTTAATTGTTTATTTCTCTGTAATTTCTTAAAAAAAAATACATAAAAAATATATATATTCGTGATGTTCAGAAATTAAATTGCATTGGTGATATTGATGATTGATTATCGTAAAAATGTAACAATATAATAAGAATCTTGTATTAGAATTTATATTTTTAAGTTTTTTTTAGTATTGGTCTTCAAAAATTAATTTAAAAAATGATAGAAAAAATACACTTAAATTAAATCCTTTCAAAAATTACTCAATTCATCAAAATATCGATACCTGTACTTATTTGATAGCTTGCCGATCATCCTAACTCTCTGATCCTTTACTCCTTGAGTTTTTGGAGCTTTTCGTATTTAAGAATCTTTTGGGCTGCAAACTCAAACACATTATGAGTAGGAAGACCCTCTTCAACTGCTTGTCGTAAGAAATCTAAAACGTACAAAGATCATTTAACCTTTGAAAAATTGTTTTTTAGATGTATTATTGCAAAAAATATTAATGATGAAACATTTGTAGGCATCGATTATTCCAGTTTATTGTAAGATGTTCACAGTGCCAACAGCTTCTTCTTATTTTTTTATTTTTTACAACTCTTCAAGAGTTGGGCCTTTGTCTTTTTTTCGGCCTGGGGATTTCTCTTTCTTTTTCTTTTGGGGACTTCCCTTTGATAACCTCATATGATCAAATTATTATTTTTGTCTTTTATTATTCTTTTGTTACGTTTTTTTTTTTTATTATTTATTTAATTTACTAATATCCTAAATAATATTACTCTATTAATTGTTTGATCATAAACATAATAACGATAATATAAAATATACAATAATTTTTATTCAATTAATGCTACAAGCCGAACCATAATAAAGTTGGTGTGGGTAAATACAGAACTTGTCTCCAGCCAACTCCCTCTATACACCAGACTCGAATCTGAGTCCAGGCGAATAACGACCCAAACTGATTATCGAGTTTATAAAACAGCAATCCAGAGTTCCTCTACTCAATGGCAGACCAGAGTTCAGAGTAAAAATATTTTAATCATATTAATTTTTACTGTCGAAATGTTAGTTTCCTTTTTTACCTAATCATAGAAAGAACGACCTGATGAAGACATGAACGAATAAGAATAAGAAAAACCTTTGTAAAAAATAAATCGAACTGCTTTTGATAGAGTTTATCAAGGCAGCAAATGTATCTACACCAAAGCAGATAACAAATAATGCAATTCAATTCGAGGTATCGAATACTTCGCAAGTGTGTTTGTCGATCGGAGACTGTTTAAATAGAATAAATGTAACACACACTTTTTGTGAATTATATTATAATTAGTACATATTTGAAAATACTTTTGGTATGTAGAGTAATTAAAGTCCATAAAAATGCTCTATAAGTAGGTGTTAGGGATTAATTAGTCACCTCGAATAGACAATCCATACAATCAAAGAAATGATCTTAAATTTGACTCTAATTTTGAATCTGGAAATCTACTTATTGCTTATAAAGTAATCCTATTCAAAATGTGTGTATAAGAATATCTCTATAGAAAAGTCCATATTAATATGATTTAGTAATTCAAAATGATATCAACAGCAAAGGAAATACCCAGTGGTTCTATTTCACAGTCTCGAACTTCCCAAAATAACAATAAATACAGTTCAATATAATTAACCTCCTCAAATCAGACTCCCTTTTTAACTACGGTATGCTGCCTGCAGTGTTATCTGAAGCCAAACTTAGAAAAACTGGAAAATCATGGGAGCGAATAGGAAAGTCAATCTCCTATGAGCGAAATGAGATACGCAGAGAGAAATCTTGGAGGAACTGTTACTACACACTTTCGTTTAAACTTAGTACCAAATACTCCAAAGATGTTCTCCATGTCGCCCATTGCTATCCTTATACATTGTCGATGCAGAACCAATATCTTGACGGATTAGCCAACATAAATGGATCCTTTAAAAATACCATATTCAGCCGAGTTACGATAGGAAAAACCATAGCAAACAACCCCATAGATGTTATAACGATAACAGAGCCATTTGTATCTTCTTATGTGAGAAACAACAAGAAGTAAAATGATAATCGAAAATATCTCGTAGTTATGGCAAGGCAGCACCCAGGCGAATCACAAGGCTCTTTTGTTTGTGAAGGATTTCTAAATTTTGTTATGGGAAAGACAAAATAAGCAGAATTTCTCCGTAAAAATTATATTGTGAAAGTTATTCCGATGGTAAATCCCGACGGCGTCGTATTCGGAAACTACCGCACCAATCTAATGGGCTACGATCTCAACAGAAGGTGGGATATGATAAATGATAAAGCCGATATGTGCCCATAAATCAAGGCGATTAAAACGTATTTATCTGAACTAAACAAAGACAGAAGTAGAATTCGATTCATCCTCGACCTTCATGGCCACAGCAAAAAACTAAATAGCTTCTTTTACGGAAATCCGAATCCCCAACAGCCCGAAGTCGTCAGAGCATATCCCTACATCTGCTCAAAGCTGAACCCACAAATCTGCTATGAAGATTGCACCTTTACGATCGAGTAGGACAAGCGAAGAGCAGCCCGAGTGTACCTATCTATGGCTCACCACTTGCCAAATGTTTATACTTTTTAATCCAGTTTCTACGGATATCTCACAAAATAGAACCAGAAGGTAGCTTATACTATTTAAGATTTTAGAGGATTGGGGAACTCTTTAGGCCTGGGGTTGTATTAGATGCTGGAGTACGAGAGCTATGGGGATAAAGCAGAGAGAGGCAACAATCTGTACGGTAAATGTTTGGCGGAATTAAGGGGAAATCTTGGGCTGTTACAAATAGGTATGGGGCAATAAAGTGGTTCTGAGTCAAAGCCGGATGAATGCGAGATGGCGGACGGGGAAGTTCGGCTGATCCAGATGCAGCTGGACTAAAAACTAGCAAGTCAAGCCTAGGAAGGACTTAGTCTTGGTAATAGTATAGTTTTTTTTATTTAATATTCTAGTTATTTTCTATCGATAAAAAAATAGACAAGATAAAACAAAAGAGTGTTCCTGTAAATATTATATCAAGCGAAGGCCTAGATTACTCCAAAAAAGTGAAGTATGATTCAAGGTCTCCTAGGTAACTAAAAGTGATGGAGATTAGCCGAGTTAATTCTATTTTGCCAGATAAGTATCAGATGGCTTTGGAACCTGCTTCAAAAGGCCAGGAGCATCGAAGTGTTCGGGACCGCAAGTTCGCCAATGCAGCCACACAAACTTATCCAATGAGATAATAGGAACTGATATAGCTGAGATAAATTAGCATAGATTTGTTGTTTCACTCAGAAGACACAAGGCCCACTTCAACCCATAACGAGAAGAGATGTGGACTGAATTATAATATCTTTTGTCATTCAGACAAATCCAGAAAGTATAAGAGCAACAACAGCAAGAACGTTGTGGAGTCAAAGTTCGACTTCGGAGCGAACACGACAAGTTTTTTGATGAGTAGAAATACTAGCAAAGTTATATTTCGATCAGTTCGACATACGAATTCCCAAACCATTTTATCCTTTCTTTCGAGGCAAAAGCACGAAAGACCCAGATCTATTACTCATCTACCCTCTGTTGACGCTGATTCCTCAAAGCCATCCAAATCCCAATACCCTAATTCTGTCGATCATCCAAATCCAAACAATCATATTCCTTCCAACAACTCACCGCCTCTGAATTCAAAATCTAAAATATTTCGAACTACAAGACTCAACCACCGCAGAGACAAGAAATAGTTACTAAACGAAATGGTAAAAGGTTATTTAGCCAATATAGATAGAGATGATTCTTCTAATACGTTTATAAAAAATCCAAAAAAGACTAATAACACCACTACGTTTAATAATAATAAAATGCTGCCATTGATATCGTTTGAGTAAAAAATATTTTGGGAGCCAAGTTTACCACCAAGATTTATCTAATCTACTGAAAGATCACTGGGTATTAACAGGCAATAATTTGCCATATCTGATCGAAAACAGCCTTTAGCAGTAATAAAAAAGAGTCAGCATCGTTGATGATGAAGGAAAGTATAGTCAACACTAGTAAAAGGGCATCGAATATTTATGTGTAGTTATATCATTTTATTAAATTTAAAATTAATAAAAAAAATTCGTTCATTTTTGTTTTAGATAAAAATTGTGAAAGTTCAAATTATAAAAAAATAAAAATATATAATTATTGATAAGTAAATTTATATTTTTTTGGCCTTCCTAATAATACAAATAACAATAATAGGTAATCATTGCATTACTCAGGATTGATACGTCTTTCTGAATCTATCAAATATATACAAAAAAAAAGTTGAAAAAATGAAGACAAGCAAGTATAACAAAATCAAGTTGAGAAAATAAATATTTTACCCAACTTCACTCCAAAATGCCACGTCTCATTAACAATATTTACCCAATATTACACGCAATTAATTTAACGTCACTCACAAAATGCCTGCTGACTCCACTCGGACCCTTAAAGAAACATACCACATAATTAAATCAGGGTTTCCCAACAGAAAAAATACCCTCAGTCTGTATCCAAAAGAGCTGCATAATCCAATGTTGCCTTTAAATTTAACTTCTATAAAATATCGGAGTAAATCTTAAGTGGGATAGTCCCCTAAAAACCCATTCTTTTTCTTCCCGACCAATCCGAGATAAGAAAAAGAGGTCGATTATCAGATAATTATCCATTAAAATCCCAAGTCACGCGCCGCCATACCCAGAAAGAAATAAACTTTAAAGGAGTTGTTGGAACAAATTAATAAAAATACCAGCAAATTCTAAAATTTTTACCAATAAAAATATCAGATTAAAAGATTAGTGGAATAATGTATTCCCACGGGATGCGTCTCAAAGCCTATTGGACTCAGTTTATTGAGAGACCGTCTGAAAC
Organism: Halesus radiatus; assembly: GCA_022606495.2. Lineage (NCBI taxonomy): Eukaryota > Metazoa > Arthropoda > Insecta > Trichoptera > Limnephilidae > Halesus > Halesus radiatus. The sequence continues at coordinate 23,864 of JAHDVE020001413.1, forward strand.
AAACATATTTGACATCAAATTCTAGCAATAATAATAATAAGAATAATAAAGATACAAAAATAATTAATAAGGATAAGAATGCATCGCCTTTGGAAATGCATATTTCCCCGAACAGATTCCAAAATCGAGTTTCGAGGATAGTAATGCGAAGCCCAGACGAGTTTTTAACAATTAACAAGAAGAGATATCACACATTAGAAAGTCATGACTATAATCAAAGAACAAAAAGTAGAACATTTAAGAATGCAGACACTCAGTTAGAGTAGTAAGTAGCACGAGGATAATAGGATTAGTAATACATCCGTCCTTGGACAAATCAGATTAATGACTAGGTATGACATTTGACTTAAATAATAAGAGCAATATTGAAAGAACAATCGGGGGGATCCGATGTACCATTGTGGGTATTAAAAATCTATATTTTTCGCTCAGATATGATATAAATGTATATACTAATAATTTATAAATATATATTGTTCTGACCTCTATATTGTGATCTAAATTGAACTTAAACATTTTAACATTAGCATATATAATTTAGTAAAAAATTGTTTATTGGAACTAAAATGCAAAAACTGATGAATTATGTTAATCCGAATATCTATTATTTAATAGATTAAACATTTATTTATTTATTTATTTTCTCCATTCAATATCCATTTTTTTAAAAACATGCATACTTTTAAAATAATAATTTTAAAGTAATATAAGTGTCTTAATTAAAAATGTAGACAAACAAATAACAATGCATTTAAATGATATACACATATATTGTGAGATAATTTGATGAGATTTAACTAAATACATTCTCAATATTGTATTATTGTACTTAACAATTTAAAGCATAAGAAACAAAAGAAATCAAATTTTTTGCGAAATCAGTGTTTTTTTATAAATTGAATATAAGCCATGTAGATATGTTAGATGATATTAAATATTTGTTACAAATCTTCAAATAAATAAATCAGTCAATCAGTCAATCAATCAATAAGAATAAGGAAAATTGTTAACACTATAAAATAATATGAAATGTTGTTATTCTTTAGCTCATTAAATTGAAGTTTACAATAATTTTACAATGAATTTGTTTGCGATCGAATTACGGACAACTCTGATCCACTCTTTTTTTATTTCACTCTCTATTATTTAATGTGTTATCCATATAATAATAATAAGTGAAGTAAAAATAAATCGTGGGGTATTTATTGACTATGATATTTTGTTTTTTTCTTTGTTTTTATCACAAAGATTTAAAAAAAAAAAAGTAATAAAATAAAATATTAAAAAAAGAAAAAAAAAAAGAAAGCACAAATATGGGAGAATGGATTGAGACTTATTTTTCGAAGTAAACATTATAGATTGAACATTTAAGGAAACAAAGAAAAGTCGATTTGTAATATTTAGATTAATACCTGAACAGCTTCTCTAAAAAGACTTTTTCCAGCTCTGGTACCTACAAATTTTAACAACTTACCTGGCAGCCGAACCCTAAATTTATTTCCTCTATTACTTTCATTTCTGCCGAAGCACGGCAAACAAAGCTGATTGTTGTCAAACTCATGATTTATTGTACCAATATACCCTGCGAGTTTATCACCGAGGCCAGAATAGATACGTAGCGGAATTTGTTTGTAAGTGACTCTACCATCAGCCTGAACGGGAAGCCCTTGACAATTGCGGGCAAGGCCAGGAGGATACAAGCTTTGGCATTGTTTGCTAAAATTAATGTTGAATCGCAATTTGGTGGATTTGTTTTCAACCAGGAATCTGGGGCCATCGGATTCAAATCTCGAATGGCACTCAGCTCTGAAAACATAGACTTACTAATATAAAAACCTTAACTTTGTCTAAATCTTTTGCTCACCTTCGCAAGTCTTGGACCCCAAGCCATTTAATATTATTACCCTCGAATATTACCATTAATTTCAGCGCCAATGACTTATAAACCTGACATCATCCACCAACCTCTCCCTTCCATCAGAAACTCGTTTCTGCGAACTGTCTCCCTATCAACGATGTTTTCCCACATCAACAACCCCCTTTTACAGATCCTGAGTGCATCTACTGCCTGCAACCAAGAAAATCGTGGTGGAACGATGTAATATTAGAAAAAGCAACAGCAACTGTCCGAAGACTATTAAACATTTCAAAATTATATTCTAGAGACACAGGATGTGGCTACTGTGATCAGGGACTATGCGGAGGCTTACTAAGGAATATGCCCAGTTTCACTCTCTCAAGACGAAATCGCGGCTGACTTTTAGGTGAGAGAACTGCGCTTGTAGTTTCTCTGTCGGGTGGTTGGGTCAGTCCTGAAGCATCCGCGAGAGTGCTACTTTCCAACTGCTCCGGATAGACAAAAGGTATATTCGTAGATTTCCTTTCAAGAACCAATAAAACATTAATGGGAAATAATGGAACAAACAAATCTCAGCGAGATTTTGACTTCGATGGCCACATTTAATATCAATCTCACTAATACCGACAAGGCCCCTGCCTTTGCCAACAACTCCGGCACAATCAGCAGACGACTCGTCAAAAAGGTTGCGAAAGATTTAAATAGTCAGAACCGCATTAGTCATTAAAAGAAAATAATTAATAAAATTGGGAACTGCCCAACTCGTTATAATATTTCATATTTCTTTACCAACCAGGAAGGGCTTCAATAAACCTTCTTCATGCAGTTCGCAGGCACGAACACACTTTCCAAGTTCGAATCTGGGAATCGGTTAGTCTTTTCTTTGAAAACCAAGCTTTTGGTTATGTGGAGACTGGTCACCGCGTTGAGGTTCTTCAGGGACTTTAACATTGTCCACATGGATCTCAAGCCTGGCAACATCTTTGTCTGTGAAGGACTAAATATCAAGCTTATTGATTTTGGTGAATCTTTCCACAAAGATCTTAAAGCTGGGTACAAGCCAGGTTTTACTCTCCCTTACTGCAGCCCCGAGGTTCTGAGGAACAACACTGCTTTAAATTATGACGAAAAGCAGGATGTTTTCAGTTTGGGCATCATTTTCTTAGAACTAATCTTTCGTGACATTAACATCCCGACTAGCTGGCTCAATGGGAAGCCTTACAAAGAAATATATTTGTCGATTTTGAAACTTGTTCCTGAGAGGGCTATCTAGTAGGGGATAGATGTTGATGTAATGCTGGTCCTCGCTCGGCTTGTGCAGAAGTGCCTTAGTTAAGATCCAGCGGACCGACCGTATTTAGATTGGATCTCAATAATTTTGAGTCTATTTGTCAACTACCTGCTTCGGATAGAGGTTCCACACAAATGAAGCAGAATTCAAATAGAGTAAACATCGAGCAGTCTAAGAAAATAATATGTGTTTATATATTTATTTTTTGACATATTTAATATTTACATATTTTGTATTGTTTTTTTTATTCTTAATAATAATTATAATAATTGATAGCTTAGCGTCGAGAGTTGGGAGTAATACTTGATAGTTAATCGGTTATACCCATTAGTTGATAGGTATTAATTTGATATGTGCGTATTTTTAGTTAATTTTCCAATGATTTATCGTTTGGCTAGGTAAATAATAAGTTTTTACTGTTTTTTGTAGATTTTAGGCTATCCTTATTTTAAAATTTTTATTTACTGAAATGAATTATAAATAAATTACAAAATATTTATTTAGTATTTGTTGAATCCAATAATAACATAACTAAAAGTGTTATCCAAATTTCCATTTATTTATATTTAGCATATAATTTATTTGAAAATCAAGTTATATTCAAAAAAATATATCAACATATGTATATACATATATTGATTTCATAAATATATACTATAAAAAATATCCATTATTACTAAAATTAAAATACAAAAGAGAATATTCCATGTGTGGAAATTCCTTCCTTTACTTATTTTATTTTATAAAATAATAACAAAAACATAGATGCTCATTTTTAATCTTGGTAATTTGTTAGACTGATTCGATTGAGCTTTAAGTGAGTTTCCAGTGGGTAGGATTTATTATTGGGAAACACGTCTCCATTGTTTATCTTCCTTGTTGGAGCACCATTAATGTGACCCGTGCTGAAATTCTTCTTCAACTGCAGATGTCCTAGTTTGGTATCGTCGAGGACTGCTGACTCCTTTATTTTGGTGTTCAGTTGATGGATCATCTTAGTGCTTCTGGATTGGGAGGAAAAGGCGGTTGTTTCTTCGGGCGCATCATCCTTTTCTACAGTGTGGTATCTGTTATGTTGGTTCCGTATTGATGGCAACATCAGCGCGATTTACCGATGAATCCCAGAACCATTATTGTTGGTTCTCTCGTCATGGCTGATGTTCTTGCTTAGACTTGGAATAGACATGTTGTTCTCCTTGTTCTGACTTTTACTCCCGCTGTTATTGTTAACCTCCCAGTATTTACTAAGATTGCGAACGTTATTACTATTTTTACGGATGTGAACAATATTGTTACTAGCGTTAGTATTGTGAAAAGATACTTCATTCCGATTGTTCACAAGCCTGTTATTACTTAGGTTTTATGCACAGATAACACTGGGGTGGTGTAATACTGGTTCTGGGCTTCCATCCCTTCTTCGTAGTGGGTTAGTATTTTTGTCCTGAGCCATAAAAGTAAAATCGAATTGGGTGGCTTCAATAGTTTTTGGACAGTCATTATTATGGTTGTTGGTAGGATAATAATGACTAGGAACGGTTTGGGGTTCGAAACTCGGAAACCCTTCGAAGGATGGTGCTGATTTGTCTTTTGGTGGCCTTTCTTCTAATTCTCTGGATTATCTGAAAAAATCATGAGGAAGCTTGCGACTGAGGGGGATTCTCGCACCTGCTGTCTTGAAGCGTCGCTATTCAAAGCAATGAATCATCCTGATATTAATATACTAATTTTGGGTTTCTCTTGATCGTGATTTTGTTTAAAATATTTTATTTTCAGCCTAATTTATTAATAAAATATTTGAATCATTGTTTTGATTTTGTTTTTTTTATTAATTTAAGATGGAGTGTTAATTTGTTTATATTGAGTAATTCATAACATATTTATATTAAATTCCCTTTTTTTTTAACTAAGGAGAAAAGAAGAATTCATATATCACAATATCTAAAAAAATATATTAAGAGTATATAAAATTAAGTAGATTAATGTGATGATAAATATTCATCCACATCCTTAAAAGGTAATTATGAATACCGTAATGATCTACTTTGACTTTAAAAAACACTATTTAAATTAGCCGATTCTTCATAAGCAAAATTAACATATTAGTGGCTGTAGATTCACAGAACCATTTTAAAATATATCAGAAGAAAGAACAATGGAAAAAAATCTATAATGTAGATACATAGAATTCGAATAAAAAAACAACATATCTTTAGACATATATACATTTAAATATAATATCTATTTAAGTATAATATATACATCTTTTTAAATAACATAAATCAATGTTATCTAAATATCAGTCAAGGTTGGAAGGACAGACATTTCGTAAAAGTGGTCAAAGTTATTTTGTCTTCGATGTCGATCCGTTTACATATTCTATATAAATCTCTGTTTCGTAGATTCCTGTTCATCAGAATACTCAGTTCTCTCGCTATGACTTTCACGTTCAAGATCCCCACATGTTCGTAGTCCATCTTCTGAAATAGTTCTTTTATATCCTCTCTCTAAAATTTCTGGTATACCTTTTGTTTCCAATGATCCTCTGCGTTCTTGTGGGCGAGGTAAAGTTGCTTCGCCCAGCACTTCTCGTCCTTAATAGAGTTGAACTCTGCCTTATTCTAAGCGAAAGGATCGTACTCTTCAAAGTTGAGTGCGAGTGACTCTTCGGGAATTTTGTACAGTTAGTTAGAGATGCATTCTTCCTTGACAGCCTTTTCGAGTTTTTTGGGAACGTTATTTTTGATGTTCCTGAGTTCAGCTTCGAGAGTAATTTGTACGGAAATCGCTTCAGTAAATTTTTTTAACATGGCATCTAGCGATCTATTCTTGCTGATTTTCTTCTCCTTTTAGGGATTCATTTTTGTGTTCTGTTATTCCGCTAATGTCTCTTTTAATTATGGCGGAACTTACTTAGTTGTTTTCTGCGCAGATTGTTTACCTTAGTTGCGAGAAACAGGTATCTATTGGGATTATGTACTTTTGAGAGCAGAGGGCTTGAAATTTCTGGATGCGAATCCAGTGGTAAACTATTGAGTTGCCATCAGGATCGGATGAGGTTGATGACTCTTCTGCTTCCTTCCGTTTTGAGTAGCAAGCAAGAATTCGTGCCTTTCTGTTCTTTCGTTTTTTGCAGGTGTAGCGATGGTAATCTTTTATTCAATCTTGGTCATTTAAGCTTCGAGCACTTTAGCCTTGGACTAGTACTACGAAAGTATCTTGTGGTATTTGTCTTCAAGTTCTTTTTTCCTATTGGCCAAAATGCTGTACGAATTTCGATGATTGATTGGAACGTTAATTTCTTCGAGGGACTGCCTGCTTGAATTGTGGTTTCTCACGATTTTCCCAGAAGAGGGCCTTCTCTCTGGCTCATCGTACTGGGACTCTTGACTGGGTGGCCATTTTTGGTCCCTGGAGGCTGGATAGACGTAGGGATTATTTTATTTATTTCTGTGATTTTTCCGCATCTTCATTTTTTTTTATTTCGGTTTGTTATATGTTATGATAATTATGATTGTTTATTTTTATTTGTAAAATTTATCAAAGTTAGATTGAAATAATATATTCCCGAATTGAATTATCTAGGTGTTTTAAAAAAATATTAAGTATAATTAAAAAATAGAGAAATATAAAAATAATAATATCAACTTATTTTCTTGTTAAAACAAGTGATCAGGTCATGCCAACACCTAAAAAAATAAAAAAAAAATATTATACTATCTTTCGTAAAATTCTGATTAAATCTTTCAATAGCACACTATTATTATTCAGCTAGGCAATGCTCCAAATCTCAAAGAGCATACAATTTTGGCAAATATAATA